>JAOXYB010098937.1:0-21575 GCA_028565635.1 Phoronis ovalis
CTTACCCTGTACCAAATACGAAGATGATTTGACAAAAGCTGAAGCCGTTATAGCAACACAAAGAAAAGGTTACATACGACGACGACGCATACGGTACGGCTACATACCCTTTCACTATTACATAGTGATGGGCATAAAAAATCATACATAGTTTTCCTTATTTACTGCAGTTACATATGTTAATAAACTACATTTGCAGGATGCATATAGCAGTCGCAACAAAATTTTGCCTGTTGTGACATTCACAGGTATGCTACTTACTTGTACATCATATATCCAATAAAAATAACTGTTTGTAGAATCATAAAGACAAAGAAATACATTGAACTTAAACAGCTAGGCATGGGTACAGGTGGTGGACACGGTACTGCTGGACCTCCCTGAAACAAAACAAGAGTAACATTTACGTCATTATGTGCATTCCTTTTAAATTTGATGAAGTTTTGTTATAGTCTGTGCGCGATTTGTTTAAATCTCAAACACTGTCTTGGCTAGTGGAGTCACAATCATATATACTTAGGGGATCAAAAGCAGCTGGAGCATATCTGTTATCTGTTAGTTCAGAGTGTCACAACAAACTAAATTTTGACTTACTTTGCATGAACATTCCTGAGAACTAGTGTATGATATGACAACAAATCTTGTTGAATACTGACACAAACTGTTACAAATACAATGATCTAATGCTCATGAGCTATTTAAGGTGGAGTGTTATAAAGACTACATTACTGTGTTTACATCATGCCAACTAAATTACAAGAGTGTACTTCGGTGTTACATAACGACAAGTAAACATGAAATCTTATCTGCCCTGCATACATACCTGAGGTCTATTGACTAGTTGTTGTACTTGGTCTCGTATATTATTTAAATTATCTTTTAGTTCATGCGTTAAAAGTTCTAAGTTATAAGCCTGCTGCCCCCCTCCTGCTCCTCCCTGCTGCTTTCCCTGACCTTGGTTTGAGTGGATTGCATTGGTTTTTGAATGAACATCATTAACAACATTTCTGAAAAATTAGCAATTCTTATTACAATTAAATAGGCATAATGCTAAGGTTAAAACAGAAAAGACTAAACAATAGCCAATACTACTACTAACTCACCAGTGTCAGATGTATTCTAAAATTACCAAGCAAGTTTTACATTCAGCTAAACATTTTAAAAATATTACTATGAGGTTGTAAAAAAAATTCAAAAAGGATACACTTTAATTCACTCAGCAACTCTTACAGTAGTTATGAAATAATTGCAAAACTGAAATCTGAGTGAACAACAAATGTACATTTTTATGGAAATTTTTATGGTGTAGATTGACCAATGTCATTTATTCAATTTACACCAAAAGGAATACTTCATCTGAAGTCTACAAAAATTTCCTTAAAATGCAAAATTAAAAACCTACTTCATTTCTTGGACTACTTGTGAAATTTGTGCTTGTGTGTTGATAATATGATCTACTTCGTTTCGTTTTATGGTGTCGACAGGAAGCTGACCCTACAATTACAAATATTAATATATTAATCACACGAAACAAAAAATTATCATGATCCTCAAAATACAATTCTTAGAAACAACTGATCTGTGAAACTGATAGGTCTATGATGATTCTTTAAGGTTTATATTATGCTGCAGCAGCAGAAGGTTTCATCTCCTCCTACTGTATTAAAACTATAGGAGGTAGGGCAAGAGTGGTACGCACTAACCCAGTCTAAACTATCTGCACAATAAATATTTTTTGTATTATACTGCACTAAGTTGTAACATTTTCTTGCCTGAGGAAAACTTATTAGTTGTACTTATTCAGAGGTTAAAAATAATGCTGTTCAACTTACTGTGCCAGTTCCTCCCTGTGGCTGTACTTGAATATTGCCTGTTCCACTCATAAGAGCTATTTGAGATAATGTCCTTTCTTGTCGGCCTATCACTTCATCTAGTTTTCTATGTAGATCCCTAACAGTGGAATGAATAGCTTTTTGACCATCAAATACTTGTTTCAGTTCTCTTTGACCTTGTTCCTCGTACTATTTTAAAATATAAACGAATACAATTAACCCTAATTTCAAAGCAGTAAGATCAAGATGATGTAAAATAGGACAGCAGCTTACAACAAACTGCTTATAGGTTTACTAGCATTGCAAAAAAACACTACGATAATAAATCTAACCATAGTAGTTATGGGTGTCTCTTACATATTATTGAGGGCAGTTCCACTACTAGTTACACAGTGGAGACCCATCTTATGAATTGTATTTCTGTTCAGAAGCAGCAAAACTAAAATTGAACTGCAGCTGCCATGATATGGTTATTGTAAATAATCACTACAAGCCCGAGACTTAAACTGTTGGTTTACACTTATCTAGATACCCCACTGAAACTGCTTTTTGTCTGGTTATGGGTAGAAAACAGAGAACTTCAAAACAGAAAGTGTTGAATTTGAATAAATATGTCATATGGAATCTAGATATTAGTACTTACCCGCTGCCCTTCATCAATCTCTGCATAAGGATCCTTAACTTTATCTGGGTGTTCTTTCTGATATCTAGAGAAGTAGCCAACAGAAAAGTTACCACATGATTCATAATAAGCAAGCAATATAGTGTGCTTCTATAAAAATAATACCTGCAATATCACAACAAATCTTAAGGACGTAAAATGACATTTCGTAATAACAGATGACTAGCTTTGGCATTTTATCACAATTACATTGCCTAATAACAAGGATTTTTTCTATTATTAATAATTGAAAAAAAATCTACAGCTTACTCTTCCTTAGCTTTTTTCAACTTTTCATTATATTCATCAAATTCAGTTTCAAACTTCTTCCTCTCTTCTTCAGACACTCCAGCAGATCCGAGCTAAGATGAAAGAAAACTGCCATGTTCATAATAAGTAATCAATTTGAACTTAGCTTGACACTAAGAACAATGTATGCAGTTATTTATTTAGCTCGGAATGAGTACTGTAGTTAATATGTATCACAAAAATGAAATAGATTTAGTTATAGCAAACCAAAGAAACAACAAATTACAAAGTGTATTGTTTAAAGATTATAGCGGACATGATACCTCTTTGTCCTGTAGAGAATGTGTTAGGACAGTGAAGACATCATGATCATCAGCCAGTCCACCCGTTGCGGCGGACACACCAAAATGACCTGAAGATGGTAGCTCCACATTCTCAGCCCTCATACATAGCTCAAAGGCATCAGGAACGTTGACCATGCCACTGTTAAAATATATCTATAAAATACAAGAATATGTATCACAGACATAATGTATGACGACTGTGTTAAGAAAATAATATTCTTGATGCCAGTAATAATGAACACAAGTTTATCAAATTTATCCAATACAAAAAAAATATATTTGTGCCAAAAATGTATGGAAAGTGGTATAAAAATAAGACTACACACATATTAAAATTTAAATGAAAGAATTTATGGTCCTTTCTGAAAAAATAGCAATGTGACACCTAAATAATGCAATGATGTTTATAAAATAGCAATGTGACACCTAGATAATATAATGATGTTCATAAGAAACATTTCTAAAACAACTTAATAAATCACCAACTTACTGTAAGGGCTTTCTTATAGTACTCAATTTTAGCTCTAACTGGGAATGGTTTGTTACGGAAATCTCTCATACACCCACCAATTTGCTGCTGCAATCCATCACTACACAAATATAAAATTGAAAATATTGTAAACATCAAACAAATACTAAACCAGTAACAGTACAATGAATCACATGCTCTCATAACAAATGGGAATAAAAAAAAATAGAATGATATATATCCCAGGTATATATATATATATTGCATTACAGTACATGGAAAAGATTTCATTTATAGTTCTTAAATAAACAAGTAAAAAGTATAGCAATTGTAACAGCACATTTTACCTAAAGCAGACATTGCCTTCTTTTGGAACTAATACTGTTGCTGAAAATGATTGCAACATTTTCCATTTAGTTGTGTTTTTTGATTAAAAAACTATTAACTATTTAATACAACCTCCCTCAAACTACAAAACATGTAAACTTAACTAAACATCAAATACGATATATTTTCGGTTTTTAACTTATTTCACTGAAATCAAACATGGAACTTGAAATTTCGAATGCATCCATGCAAATATAATTTGCATTATCATCATTCTTACCTTTGGTGGTCATACATTTTGGTGCCATCGTTTACCATAGCCAAGATGTAAGGGTTATTATGTTGTCCATCATTGTCAAATGAATCGAAAAATATTCCTAGACCTTTCCACTTGTCAAAACCACCAAAAACTGGGCCATTTATACCTTTCTCTTCAGTAAACCATATTGCCTAAAATTATAATTACTTGTACAGAGATTTTCTCAACAAAATCTTCCACATGCATTTTATTTCAGATTTCATTCATTTTTATGCACTTTATTTTGTGAAGGATTTATTCCACAGCCATTTTAAATTAAATTTGGGCATATTTTAACTCAAGAACCTAACTGCCTACTGTTACTTGGATATAAATTATTATTATTATTCCAGAAAATAATATTATTCAACATATCCAGGGAAACTGGCAACTTTATATAAGCCTTGTCACTTACCCCAGATTTGTTGGATAACATTTAATAATAATATGCTTATTTAAAACATGGCAACCCATAAGGTTGAATTATTACAATAAAATAGCAAAGTTGTTAAGGTAACCAATATTGTTGGTGTATTATTTGCTACAATGTATTTTTACAAACATTCAAAACGCTTCTTAACTATTTTTAAAAGACATGTTTTAAAAACACGATAACAAAATTTAAATGTTTACAAGTTAAAAAAAATTAAATACTAGGCAAAACAAGTTGCTAATTTATGTGCAGTCATTTTTGAGTTTATAGGGGGCACTTGTAATAAAATCGCACATAGTTCTGTATGCTTTGATAATTCATTGGACCCCCAAAGTGGGCAGCTGGAAATCTTGCTGGTAATATGTTTAGGCAGAAGAAGTAGTGAAGTCCATATTCAGGGTCATTTACAATCTCGTCAAACAGTTTTTTGCCAGTAACATAAAGATCTCTCAAAAGTTCTGGTTGACAAGCATCATGATTTTCAATATTACGGTAGATTAGTTTTTGAGCTCAATTTTGATTGCTTTATTTAATTTGAGAGTTCAGTTGTTAAACCATATTTCCCCACAGGAATATTGTTTTCTGGAATAATAGCTTATTTCACATGCTGTCATAATGTTTAAATATCCTAAACAATGTTGTTATAATTATAATTCTTATTTAGGTAAATGCCCTTACAAGTTCAAAGGGTATTATATATTTTTGCTAAAAAATTACATTAAGGTAGTAATTAGTTTAACAAGTAAATTTTACTTGGAGTGCTTTATGATTTAGGGTGTAACAACTACCTGTAATATGAAGTAATTTTAAAAAATAGTTTAACTTCATGTTGGTAACAAAACTCTTTTTGAAAGCAAAGTAAAAATAGACAATCAATTAAATTGTCTTATATTTTTATTATAAAAGGTACATACAAGACCATCAGCACCAATTCGACCTCTGCCTGTTACACTGAAAGCAATTTCAATCTCCCATTCTGGAAATGTCGTTTTTTCTTTGGTCCATACCCAACCTTTAGCAAATGTTAAGTGTTATGTATTATATTGAAAGAAAACAATTTAAGATGTTGAAAATCATTGATGAATTAGAAAATTTAAAAATACTCAGCTCATACAAATCCCGGGGGGTTGGTCAATATGAAAGTGGGTACGCATGTTCCAACAAAATTTCGCGTGAAAGGGTATGTTTTTCGAACCACCGGCGCATAACGCGCGTTACGTGCTTAGGGTCTGTTTTTTGGCTAAAATCACGAAAGGGGTGTTTTTTTTGTTAGGGGCTTTTTTGAAGTCGTGTTGGAACAAGGGTACCCACTTTCATATTGACCACCCCCCCCGGGATACAAATTATTATAAGTACAAAATAACAATTTGAATTTTAAAATGAGATATACAAAGATTCACAGTGTCTATTCACATGATAAAAATCTACTGTAAGCTTTTGTAACACAATAATGAATGAAAAACAAACAATATTAAACCATTAATTTCATATGTATTGCCTACCTTTTTTACTTCTTAAGGAGGGAGTAATTCTTATTGATTCAGAACTAGGAATTGCATCTAAATAGAAACATTATAATAAAATTAGGAATCCAAATAAAATATAGATGATGACAAAAAGAATAGTCTAATGAAAAAACTACACACTGTATCTGCATATTTTTGTAACATATTTATAAATAAACAAGAAAACAAAAACATATTGCACATAATAATAAAATCAACTTGTATAAAACTTGTTGTATAAATAATATCATAATGTAAAAGCAATATATAACTATCACAATAGATAATAAGCTTAATCTATACATTCAGGTAAGATATAAACAAATCAGACTTTTTCTAAATTAAACTTTCTTCTGCGTTTTATATAAAATAACAGTACAAGTTAAATGATGAAAATCTGTTGCTATAGAAATGGTTATGATGACTCCAGTTATGTGTCAATGGGTACAAACAAGTCATTATAGCATCAAGGATGAGATTCTTCACAACAAGTAGTCTAAATACTCATGTTATAAACATATGGTTACTAGCCCATTATCCACGATTGACTGATTATCCAGTCAAACATGTTACTTATGATATCAAACATTGAATATATACCCAACTCATCTCACACAAATATATAGTAACATCAGTTGTATATAAAATTGAATAGCAAAATCATCTTTGAAATTAGTTGGTATTTGCATGTGCTGGATTAGAGCTTAGCCTGTCCACAGGCTGAGGAAGGACCCCTGGAAGGACTAATTATATAAGGATTTAATACATTGATAGTTGACAATTTTGATAATTTTACTCATATTTCTTCATTTATAACAGTACTATCAATAAATTGATCATTATTAGTACTGAAAATAAAAATATATAAAATTGGGATTATCAAAATTTAAATATGACTAAATAAAAGCTACACAATTGAAAAAGTATAATTTATCATCACTTTAGACAATTTGAATTAAAAAAAAATCATTATTCAGTCTAGATTAGAGCTAGGATTATAATAACTAAACTTTATACAGTCAATTAACAATACTGTAATTTTGATGTCCTTTCATATGCCAGAAGGTCCCTGCTCTCAATGTATTACAGGCTTTACCAACTTCATGTGCCATCAAATTACATAAAATATGATGTAGATGATTGGAAGAAGAATGTCACGATTACCTTAAAGGCTATCTGACAAAGAGATGTGGATAAATTTGCGACTGATAACTTCAAGAATAGTCACTTCTGATTAGATTGCTGCACGAGTTGAGCGCATGGACTGATTTTTAGCGTAACTTTTAGTTCGTTGAACTGTCATTGCAAACTTGTATGTATCAAGATATCAGAAGAGGCCATTAGTATACCATTAGTCCTAGCCGCCTCCTATCTCAAATGTGATACTAGACTTCACGCATGTGCAACAGTATAACATCCATGCAACATACAAACGAACCTTCAAGAGTGCATTTGGATTTTATGCTGATCTGATGTCAAAGCTTTGATTAAGTTATCTAGATACGGCGATATAAGAAACGGAAGAGTCAAGGAATAGACAGAAGCAAACACTCTCACAAATCCATCTGGCTCTGTTAGAAACCAGTGCAGAATAAAATGGGATATCCATGATTAGATGTAATGTCATAACTAAATACAAGCTTATAAAAAAATATCACAACTGTAAGACAGACAATAGACAGAGCTAAGCGTTGTTCTAAACATATGGACCACAATTAACAAATAACAAGTCGCCACATCATCACAAAGCTGTGTGAAATATGTACTGACCTCCACCGTGTTCCCAGAATGGAATAGTTCCATCTCGTTGTACTAGATGTGGACCTTTGAAGCTATATTTATATTCAAATCTTCTTTGTTGTCCTAAATTGCATTTTGCCGTGATAAAAATCGCAGAAACTACAAGCAAGCAGAAGACCACCGGCTTCGACATGTTGATGCCGGAAGTGAAAAGAATAAATCAGCTTTCGATTTTAAAGATGATTACTATATTTAGAGACAGTATGAACTATTGTTATATTGTCGCTTCTTTGTAATGAAACACTGTCGAGCAAATGCATTTTCTTTATATTCTAAATTACCTCATAAAGATTTCGTCGTTTTCTATTTACAAAACCGGAGGCGGAAATAGTGAAATTTAGCGGGAAATCTGAAGGTTGCCGATTAACTTAACAAAATACCTTTGACTCGTTTTTGTTCTACATTAATACCCTGCCAGATATTAAATCATGGCAGCGAGATTGAAATCACAGGTAGTATCAGCGTTCAAAATGCATGGACTGACGCTTAGAAGGTAATTAAACGTTGATAATTATTAATACATGCCTGGGAATAAGTGCAAATTCATGTTGACTTGTTGTTCACTCAAATCGCAAGTTGTTTTATTATGTCTATGTACCGGGGCTATGTACTAAAGTCCTAATAATAGGCCTAATACTGACGTATTAGTCCTAACACTTTCCTATTAAAAACTGATCGTCTTTCGAAATTACAAAAACGATGAAATTTCTCATGCCTTAGTTTGTTATTATCAAGTAAAAAATATATATAAACAATTGTGGCGCATTTGTTGAATTTTAGCAAATTTTATTAACACAGCAAAGTGTAAACCAAAGCCAAATTCTGAAGTAATAGCTAAATAATAATCATCGCTCCATAGTCTCTAGTTAAAATATTTTCCATTAAAGAGAATTGCATGACACGCACTACAGGGTAATCAGAAATTTTATCTATTGCAGTTGTCTGTTAAATTTTAGCAGTGTAGCATATGATCCGTCGTGCCAAAGCCTTCTGTTGAAGTCAAGTTATGACAGTATCTCCTGGTTAAGTCAAGTTGTGCCAAAATATGCCGCTGAAGTTTAAAATTTCAAATCTTTATATGTCTTGAACGGTTTGGAGTAGAATCAACATGTGGTGTTAAGTCAGAAGACAAGTATTCGGGTGAAAATTTCAGCTCCATAGAGGCAAGAATAAGCCTTTCTCCATGCATTTAAATGGAGAGTGTCTGGCCCTGTCACATGAATAGAAAAAACCCGACATTTAATTGGTCACCATTTTGCAGCTTCTCATATCGATACCTTTTGCCCAAAAAGATCAAAGTCCAAAAGAATCGTGTTATTATTCATTCTAGTATTATTTTAAAGGAATTTGGTAATAAATATGAAGCGACCGTAATGGAGTCTCTCGGTGGTCTATATTGAGTTTCACTGATTTTTACCATCTAAACTAGTTAACAAGCGTAGATTTATACTTTCTTCGCAAAATAATAACAAACTAAGAGCATCGTAGTATTACTGTATCAAAAATATCATCATTCGGGTAAGTTTTTGTTAATTACGCAAGAGGATAGTTTTTGAATAAGTGTTAGGACCAATATTTCAGATATTGGGCCTATTATTGGGAATAATGCCTATGGTGTGTGCTGCCACTCTGTTGTAGTGTATGAACATGGATATTATTCCAATCTTTGATTGTTTTTAACAAGACACTTCTGTAGAATTCACTGAAAACATTACAATGTGGCAGTGTAAACGTTGGTATCAGTACATGACATACCTTTAAAATATTTTAATACAAGATCCCAGCCACAGAATAATTGTAAGTGAAAAGTGTGTTCTTAATAGAATGGAAAAATAGAAAAAAATTCTGTCACACACGTACCTGGTACTTTTACATACCTGTATGGCAGTAGTACATTCATATCAGACAAGAGATTGGTGCATCTCTTGTATCATATTGTTATATTTGTTTTAAAACTTGATATTCCTTTAATCTAAGAAGTTATTTTCGCTAGCAGTATTATTTAATACAACATAAAATGAACAGCACTTCATTTTTTCTGTAGTGATGCCAGTAAATACCTAGTTGAAGTTGTAACATCTATAACTGAAGAACAAAGAGAAGATGCTATTAACAAATTATTAGAAGTCATACAAAAGCAACCGTGTAAGTAAAAAAGATATCTATGTAGCCACAATTAATTTACCTACAAAAGAATCATGCTTCTGTGACAAATAACCGCTTTCAGATGCGAAAGAAAATTACTGTACAACACAAAATATACTCGGACATTTTTAAAATAGCATTGTTTTGCTTTGGAGAATGAGAACTGATGTACCTAAGAAAGCATCATACATGCTGCTAATGTAACTTAAGTGAAACAGTGTCTAGGAGGGATTTTAATTTTTTTTTATAACGATGTGCTATTGTTGTGTACGTGCATATCTGATTATTTGAATCAACATATGAAAAACATGTATCATAGCCAACTGAGAACGTCTAAGAAATGAAATTTGGTTGACAACAAAAGTTACTACACTGATGATGTAATTTTAGTGTGTCTACTTCAATATCAGCTTACTATACCTTTAGTAATTGTGTTCCAGTGAATTCAAGTTTAATTGATCGTAGTATCTGTGAAGCTGCTGTACAAGAATGCAATGAACAAGAAGATGAAGATAGGTAAGTACATTGAGAGTAACAGAATAAAGGTACAAACGTATTCCTTTTAATGTGTGTTGATATAGGTTATATTTTGTGATTCATTATGTGTGATTCCTAATATATGGCTAAAAAATAGGGTAGGTAGTAGGAAATTTATTTTATTTGACTATTTTTATTGACCACAACATGAAAGATACAATAAAAAAATAACAATGCAGGTGTTTGCAGAAAAATATGGAAAGAAATATGGTTGGGGGCTAAAATTAGGGTCAGTCGTGTAACTGGAAATATACTTATTTTTTCTTTGACATTAATAAGAGACTCAGAAACCAAACTGGCAGGTGACATCAGATATCACCAGGCCAACAATCACTATGGTATCTAGTTGAATTGGATTGCTTCACTGGTTCCAAAGTAAATATAGAGACAGTTATTGCAGATCACCCCCTTAGTGTGATTATATGATAATGTTGCAATGATACTCTTTCTCTTAATTTTTTTGTTACCAAGAATTACTATACAAAAACCTGAATGTTCTTCGCAGGACAAAATGATCATGCATAAACAACTCCTAATAATACAATTTTAAAGTAAAATTAATCCATCTGTAAATAAAGTGAATGTTTTTTCAGTGACAGTACGTTTGTAGTGATTGATGCATTTTCTGTACCAAGATTTCTATTCAACAATGATAGAAAGAAATTTATTTCGTAAGTACACATATTTTTCATACTATGTTTTCATGCAATGATAGTAACAGTTACATGCAGCTTTTGTTAAACTATTACGTTATGTTTATGCATTACA
Organism: Phoronis ovalis; assembly: GCA_028565635.1. Lineage (NCBI taxonomy): Eukaryota > Metazoa > Phoronida > Phoronidae > Phoronis > Phoronis ovalis. The sequence continues at coordinate 11,369 of JAOXYB010098937.1, forward strand.
GTGCAGAATTATATTCATTTGCTTGTTTTGTGATTTTTATGTTGAAGAGCAAATGTCTTTATTATCAAAAACAAATTAGCAGCCAAATATATTAATATAATTGTTTAACGATGTTATAATTTGATGTGTATATAATAATATCCAATTCACAAACGAATGTAAGTAAGCAATTTACATTTTGCTTTTCTATATTTTATGCACGCTTGCACATGATGGTGATGTGTTTTTGTATTTCAGAGAAAGTGATTTAAAGGTGGCTCCACCCAGTTTACACTCAAATGCCAATGCAAAAGCTGATTTATATAAAAACAGATATACTATCTTACATCAGGTATGCAATATGAATTATTTTTGGACACCCTTAACCATTGTGGGAATATTAATTGTGCACAGTATCAGTTTAGTAGATGGAATTGTCTTTGTCAAATATATTGCTTCATTGAATTTTTTGCGTTTTTAAATATTTTTTTTTTTCCAAAATGTTTTTAAAAAGTGTATTATTCAAAAGTATGACTTTTACCCATACTGGTCTTTACTGCTAACAGTTATGTTACATATAAATATAGAACTTTTTTTTTATTATTCTCTATAACAGTAGTAGTATGATTGTCCTAAAACTGTACTTTTGTTAGTCTCTTTTTATATTTAACGGCTTAAACTAGAAAATGTGAAGAAGTTGTGCCAAATGGCACCAACAATCTTAAATTTTTAAAACATTTTAAGCACTTGTATTATCAATATTCATACTATCCATCTTGTTAAAGTAGAGTTCTTACTGCCCAATATGAAATCCAGATAATTATGTTAAGTAGAAGCCAGGAAAAAAGTAGAATATCCAATTCAATTCTCTAATAGGCCTGTGTGTGGGATAGGTTTAGTAGGATTTATAGAAAATGAGATAAATAACAATTAAAGAGATATTTGTACATCTTTCTGACACCCATTTGCAAGTAAACAAGACAAAATGTAAAGTTTCTGCACTAACAAACTTGATATGCTTTGCCCATAATATGTTCTTTATTCAGTTCTAAACTAGATGTTTTTAAATTGCTAATTAAAACTTTATTTTATTGTTTTTTATCAAGATATTATTAATCCTTTAAATTAAAGTAGTCTTGGTATTAGACGTTATATAACCATTGTTTAGTTTGATTAACTAATATTGGACAGCTACATATTGATTAATATATTTTAGAGAACGTCAAGACATGATTTGTTTACACCAGCTGCTGTTGGAGTTAATGAAGAATCCAAAAAGTTTCAGGTATTGTAAATCATTCTGCAGAACTGTTAACTTTAAAGACAATGGAAGCACACATTAAGATTTTATAAGCAGGAAAATTTATGCACCATCAAACATAGATGAATATCATTTTCTATATACAAGTCAAGTCACCTGACATATTTGGCTGCTTATTATCTTCTCTTTATTCATAATGTGTTTTTTTTCATAAAATCTAATTAATTCTGCTTCTAGAATAGACATTATGTGGTAACAACAGCAGCATATGTGATGCTGCTAACATATAATTATCTTTATCTTTATGTGTAATCTTTTTTCTAAAATTGATAACGATTAATTTTGGCTTGAAATAGACACCACTCGCTTCATCATGTGAAAGTCGTAAGATTGTTTCAGGTATATAAAGTTGATGTTTTAACTTTCAGTGGAAATTGTCAGAAAATGTCTGATCTCCTGCAAAATTTGCTAATTTGTAAGGTATGTTTCTTGCAGTTAAAACCTGTGGAATATCTTCTGGGAACTACAGCCAAACTTGGAGAAATAATTGTTCTTGGTATGCTAACACAGCTCAAAGAGGTAAAGATTAGTGTGGGAAAAAAGTTACATGCCCTGTATTTAATACAATTTTTTATTTGAATTATAATGTAAAATCCTTTTATGAAGCAGGAATATTGCACTCACAGATATACTGAATACTAGTATACCCTATGCAGAATTGTCTTTTCACTAAGCTGCTAAAGAAAGATTTTTGAAAACTACAGGAACTGGATATATATCATGCACAATTTTAGAGAGATTCGGGAAAGTCCTTTATGAAAAACTGAGAAAGCAAATGGACTTCTAGAAAAACAAATGTAACAAACATGACAGCTCATTAAATATTAAAACTGAACAGTTCTTTTAATTGCAATCATCTGTGTGACTACTCCAAATTCATAGATTTTGAAAGGTCTTTGATAAAGTTGATAGAGAAATCATATGGTAATGTTGAGATGCTATAACTTTATACCACTCAAATTAAGTACATGTATTTAAATTCAGCAACTCTATGAAGGCTTTACATGCCAGTTTGTCAATAATTCAACATTTACAGAAGCACTAAAAGCGATAGTTGGAGTCGGGCAGGAGTGTATCCTTTCACACATGATCTTCCTGATGATAGTAGACTGGATTATGTGACAAATTACTAGAGATGGTATTATATGACAACCAGGACGTAATAACTTGGTGATGATATGTGTTTCTATGCCACAAACACCAACAGATCAATTTTAGGCAAACCTGCTACTTAGTAAGAAGAAGCCAAGAAAAAATATAGACACTGAAAACTGAGTCAAAGTTAAATTATTTTTTTTGAACAGAATTGTAATACAGACTAAATTAACCATTTTATTTTGACTCAGTCCTTTTGTTGTACAAATTTATGCAGATATACCACCTAAAACTAATGTTAAATAGAAAGCTGAAGTCAGGGCACATTTTGAAGTTTGTCTAATTTGAATTTATTTTTATCTTTTTAGGGTAAATGGTATCTTGAAGACCCTACTGGTGCTGTTCAGTTAGATTTGAGTAATGCAGTATCTTTTTGAAATGTAGCCAGAAGACTAAATTTTAGTACTATATGTGATAACTGGCATGCCAATTGCAATTATATTGTTATCTAAACAGAAAAAGTAGAAACAGTCAATCTCTTAGGGACAATCAAATAAATAAAACAGTCAAAAAGACTAACTTTTATGCTGCAAGATATAAATATACTATAAATCATCAATTCGTTTAACTAATTTCAAATTTATCTTTCCCAAAGAGACTTCATGTTTTATGAAAACTACCCGAAAAGTAATAACACTTCCAAAGGATCTGATGACTCCTTCAACTTCATTGTCGTTATTCACAAAAATATTGAAAATTAATATCCCATGAACCCGGATTTAAAATTGTTTGAACCCGTTACAGTCATTACAAAATTGCTGTTAGAAATTTTAATTCAAAAATGCTAAAAAAATAAGTTAATTGTTAAAAGAAGATACATTGCAATTTTCTTAACTTGTTCTCAGAACTTCCACACAGGATTATTCACAGAGAACTGTTTTGTATTAGCTGAAGGTTGGTATGAAGATGGAATATTTCATATCACAGCATTTGGATTTCCTCCACCTGAACCTGCCAAAGCAACAAGGTACAATACAGTCTTCATGTTCAAAAGTAGCTATTGACATTTAGATCAAGTTTTACAGCTTGTATAATGTCTCCAAAGTTTTGAAAAATTGACCTCTCATTGTATATTGCCTATGTAGATGTTTCAATACTCTGTATTACTTAGTATTTAAATTATCCATGATTTGCAGTGCCCATGAATAACATTTTGAGATACGTGGGCTTATAAAAATGTTTTAGTGTTATTATTATATATGAATCAAGCCACACTCCTAATGCTTGCATTTTCTTCCAATGCATACCGAACTACTCTATGTGATAAAATTGCATGTTTATTAGATTTAAATGTCAGAAAATATCTTTTTATAATTGTTTCATTATGAATATTGCTTGTGGACCACGATGAAACAAGCACACCAAACTCACATTGCTTGTGAACTGCATCCATGAATTGATGGTTTGTGCCATGAAATATCAATGGTTAATGTTATTATTCTACCATTGTTTTGTATAATCTGTACAAACTTTAAATCCAGAGCATATTTTGGAAATATCAACTTTTTTGGTGGATCCTCAATAACCTGTGCAAAAACATCAGTCAAACTTCGACAAATTGAACAAGAAAATGAGGATGCTATGCTGGTGTTTTTATCTGACATATGGCTGGATAACATAAAGGTTGGTTCCTGTATTTATGTCAACATTTTGAAACTACAAGTTCTGATAGTGTGTCGGCTCAAAATTCTGGCTTTTAGTCTAGTTTCGCTTCTACTACTTGGCAACTTTTGCTGCACCTTACAGGCATCAACTGCTGTACAGCATCACTTATATTGTGTAAAATTCGCACAATATTTCTTTGTATGTGTAACTACTGTAATGTGCCTCAAACTCAAAGCTTATATTTTGAAATAAGAAGAAAAACTAGCCAGAAACACACAATTGTTTCTACAATAGTATGGTGACTTTCTTATTTTTTGCAATTAGCTGAATTTTATTCAGTTTTATTCTTACCCTAATCACAAATTCGTATTATTGTAAATTTCTCAATAAAATAATATTTCGTGTATAATTTCTTTTTGGTAGTGCACTTCCTGTTGACCTAGCATATATTATATTGTACTTTAGGTTATAGAAAAGCTGCGTGTTTTATTCAGTGGATATTCAGAGATGCCTCCAACTTGTTTTGTGTTATGTGGAAATTTCGTTTCTGCTCCGTATGTAGGAAACCATGTAAAAATGCTAAAAGGTAAATAAAGCTTTTATTTTAAGATTCTTAGAACTTATGTAATAATTCAATTCTTAAAATACTTAATATCACATATAACTTTGTCTTTCTGGTAAAAAAATCAACTGAAATTTATGAAATGAATTGTTTTTGCCATTTTATCATGTTGTGTTTTCATTAATCTTTCAGAGCTGTTTGCAAATCTTGCTGATTTATTATTGGAGTTTCCATATTTAGTAGAAAACAGCAGATTTGTGTTTGTACCTGGTCCTCAAGATCCAGGGCCTGGTAATATTCTACCCAGGTAAGAGAAAAGTTATCGAAAAAATAAAAAAAATGAGAAACCAGTCGTACAAATTTTGGGACTGCCATACATATTGCGTTGTGATATTACCATTGCCAGTTCTGTAGTGTCTTTGGCTGTAAATAAGCTATCAATCTGTGTGGCATTTATTGAAAAATAAAGCTGCGGAATTCTGTTGTGAAGTCATACCATTCTGTTTACCTACACACTGGTTGGCGAGGAAAGTCAATATGCCCATTTCTGTAATGTCTAGCATTAAGACCATCACCATTTTTTCTCGATTATCATTCGCTGTAAACACGCTAACAAGCTACTGTTATTCATGTATGGATTGTTCAGAAGATAACATAGAATCTGTTGTTATTTCCAAATTTCTGTGTTCAGTAAGTGATATCTTAGTAGTAGCATTCATTCATCTATACAGCAACAAAGTTTGAAAATAAATTCCTGTAATTTATCGCTGAGCTTCTAGCTTTGGGTTGTCAAAAAACTGGTAACTAGAGTATATAGAAAGTTCCTTTTTCATCTCCTTGCAGACCTGCCTTGCCATCATCTGTGATACATGAATTTCAGGAGAGAATACCAACAGCCATATTTACCAGTAATCCATGTCGAATACAATATTGCACTCAGGAGATTGTAGTATTCAGAGAAGACATTGTGACAAAAATGTGTAGGAACTGTGTACGCTTCCCTAGTGATGGAGACATTCCAACACATGTGAGTAGTGAGAACAGAGCTGTACTTGACTATAAGTAATGATAATATTGTACACACATGATGTCTATCAATAAATCTCCCAGCTGCTAATCAATGGTGGTTTTAATAAGCTTATGCATGCACTAGGTGCCATTGGGAAATACAATCCCACAATTCATAACTGATATTATAGTGCATGCAAATAGCATACTCGAACATTTAATCATTTCTTGATTTGTATTCATCTGGCAAACAAAATAAACATTGCCAGAATCAACAATTCCTGAGGTTGTTACTGATTCTTCTTTTCTCGAAAGACCGCAACAGTGTTCAAAGCATTAATATACCAAGCAAAATGAAAAAATGTGATGAAAATATAGACTCATCTGCTATACTTTATTAGCTTTCACTATTAAAAAAAGCACTTATGTTATCAAGGGGTAAAATACTTTAATTGCCAAGTATAGTGTTCCGGTCTTCCTTCTTGATATGAGAGGTTATGGCAAGTTACTGACATCTATTACTTCTGACAATGCTAGTGTAATAAATGAACAGTAATAATGGGAAAATATTCAATCTTATGACAACTTCCATAAATCCATACTTCAAAATGAACTCATTAAACCTGTTTCACAAAATAAAGTATTACTTTTGAAAAGCTTTATGCCTAGGCATCATTCTGTGTAAATAGGTTTCTAACTCTGTAAGAATGGATGAGAACATTATCAGTAAAATGTTTTTTGTTTCAGTTTGCTAAGACTTTGATTTGTCAGGCTCACTTGTGCCCACTGCCTCTACATGTATCTCCAGTATACTGGGCATATGACAACAGTTTACGATGCTACCCTCTACCAGATGTTATGGTGTGTGCAGACAAATTTGATCCATTCTCTGTCACCAATGTGGACTGTGCAGTAATGAACCCAGTAAGTATTCTTGTTTTTGTATCTGAAGTATTCAAGGTTAGAGTTGAATACTTGCCCCAAAAACCACCTAGGAAACTGTGGCAAATGCTTGCTATTGGCAGGTATTAAAATACTATAATTTTTGCTGTCCGAGGCAAATTGAGTGCATAGATAAGGATTTAAATATTTTTCCGCAAAACTTTTTCTGTAGCCATAGTTTGTTTTTCCTTCTCTTGTATTTGGCAGAAGTGCAAAGGCAGGATAAAATTGGTCATACTCTAGCACAGTTGTCACATGATCTTATTCAACTTTATTTTAGGGGTCATTTCCTAAGAGTGATTTCTCCTTCAAAGTTTATTTCCCAGCAACAAAGCAAATTGAAGACAGCAAGATAAGTGACTAAAATGTGAGATTCAAATAAAAGAAGGTGAGAAATGTCCTAGAATCTGAATAAAGGCATATCAAGACTACATTGCATGCCATGTATTACAACATTTTTCAAAGCGACACAAAGTGTTTCTACTTCTAATCAGAGAAGTATCACTTTTGTTTTTACCACCATTCCATCGAATTGGTGTCTTAACATTTGGTAGAATGAAGTGGTGGTGATGATGAAACATCCTTTATTTGGACATGTGAATTTGAAAACCGACAAGGAACAGTATATGGAAGAACTGCAATCTTTTAAAACTGTGACAATATATCAAGGAATAGTTATATCAATGGATTTTTAATGATATAATTCTTTGAAAGTGTTATGATGTTGATGTTTATAAGAAATGGCAGATATTCATAGTACTCATTAGAGTTTTTATTGATTTAATCCATATTTTACACATTTTTGACCTTTTCAAACTGGTGGATCTTTTTAGTAATGGATGGACAAGTTTTCAAAATTGCCACCAAGTAACATGCCAGTCATGTTGTTGGTACTATTTTGTTGGTGCTAGTTGTTGGCAGAATTAATTAGTTTCACAATGCAGCTATCTAAAATGTATGAAACTTGAACTGTACACCATTGCAAAGGATATACATTATAGAAGATTTCTAAATGCAAAATTGAGACCATTTTATTTGTACAAGATTAACCTAGGCACTGAAAGGAAATAATGTTACACAACCGGATGTAACATCTTACATAGGATTGCCAATGTTGACAAATAATTATGTATACAATACACATGCAAAGTTGTCAATGATTAAGTTGCCATAATTATTTACAACTATATCTGTCCTATAAACCATCAATTCATATGTCCACGTATTATTTGCTAAGTTCACCTTCCGTGAATGAAACTGCAGAGCCTTATGGTAAGACAGACACGGAGCTGTGAGTTTGAGTTTTTCAGCAAATCCATTAATATAGACTTCACCTATCTACTGAGCATTTTAATGATAGTAATTAAAATATTAAAATATGTTTTGCATATGTGTCACATTTATGTAGGAAAGTGATATAATGCTTTAAAAACATTTTATTAACTGAGTTACTTCACATGCATTATATAGTCCGATATAAACATCAATGCTGGGTACTAGTCGTAAGAAATAAAACAAAGATCAAAACAGTTTTTGTTTACATAATTGCATGTATTTTTGAAAAGTAACAGTTGTTCTACTGCTGAAATGGAACTGAAGAAGTGACATTCCAAATTATTCCAGAATTGTTCTGATTATTTTGTTTCATCCTCCACAATTAATTTAATATCTCAGTTTCTTTTATTTTGCAATAATATGTCAAAGGATATCATTGTTTGAAAATTAATGCTAATCTGATCAAAGTAGTCGAGAAGCTTTTGATATTATTGTGTTGCTTTGAATAATATTCATATTTTAATACTATTTAAACAGTAAAAACACCAGTCGAGAGTACAAAACATGATTGACTCCTGCAGTTTGCAATTACCGGTAACATAAAATTCAAATTCTAGAATATTTTTTTTGCAAAAATATTCGAGTGTGTGGTTCGGCAAAAAAGAGCTAAGATGATTCAAATGCAAGCAAAACATTTAAAATCACTTCTAAATAAAAGATGTTCACAGACAAGAAGTTTCTTAAAGATACTTCTTTTAAAAATGCAGCTGAGATATTTACTATCATTATATGCTATAACCAAAACAAATGGCTTGGATGAAAATCAAATAACATGTAATCCACGACAACAATTGCAGGCATTGGATCAAATTGATTAAAATAGATATTAACTTTGAAAGCCACATGCAACCATCCTCACAAAGAAGACAACATTATTGAACTAAGACCATGTAGTGTTCATTATGTAACAATGAAGAGCCCTGTTTATATGTTCCAGAGTCAAAAAGATTTATTTCAAAAATCAAGTTTATAAGCATAGATGGTGCTTGCCAGATTTACCAATTTTTTGTAACATCAAATCCATACAAGTAGAAGCATCTTCTCCACTATCATGTTTTCCATCTGCAAACAAAAAGAAAAAAAGAGTAAAATTATACAGTTATAATTTAAATTGTTGCCATGGGAGTGAAAACAAATTAGTTCATAGCTCAGAAAGTACTGGACTGACTTCAATGAAACTTGGATTAAAATGTTTACTAAATTCTTAAGATGAAAATTTGGTAGCCAACTTGAATCCAAAATGACTGCAATATCATAAACCTTTTTGATAACTTGGATTGAAATGACCACAAACTTCAGAAGTTGGCAAAGTTGGTAGTTATTATTGGAAGGCATACTATAAAATAAAGTACTTTCTGGTATTTTTAAAAATATTTGGAAACTATTATTTTGTCATTGTTGTACTAAAAATAGTATTCACATGATATGCAGTAGATGCTTAGGCTGGGCTTAGAATTAATTAACATGCTGTCACTGTTTAAAATTTCGTCTTGCAATTGATTCCAAAGAAAATGGGAATGAAATACTTGGTCATACTTTGTATGTTGCGTCCCAGGTTTTGACTTGCCAGGTTTTTGAGTGATTTCTTGTATGGGTGTCCTTTTTTGTGAGGAAAAGTTACAGTTGTATCAATAATATAACTGTGGATTATCTGAAAAATAGAATTAACAAAACCATCAATTCAACAATTTTCTGCTTCATCAAAGACTTCAATTTGTCTGATTCATGTGGCTTGCACAAGAAGGAACACCTTGTACAAGAAGGAACACCTTGTACTAATTAAAGTAGATTTAAGATACAAGTTTGTTATATTAATTTGTAGATCTTTATTTTTTTTGATTGACATTTGGTGGCCTACTTTTAAGTTAATTAAAATTGTACTACCCTTTTGTATATACATAATCTGTTACACATACTCGCAAATTATGCAAATCATGTTGTAGGCCATGTCCAATCAAAATGGTCTTATTGTTTATTAATCCAAGTAATTTGGTTTGCACGTCTTCCAATGTTGTTGAAACCCCTTTAAAATCTTTCTCTGTTAATCCACTGAAGCTGAAATAAGATAATATATAAAAATGAACACGTAGCTACTATCTTTACAATAAATCATCACCTTTAGTTTTAAAGTGTAAGATAAGAACAAGTTTTTACCATTACGCCACACATGTAATTAATTGTAGTAGTTTCATATGGATGATTGCGATTCCCAGGTAAGGTTTTAGGTAAATCACTGTACAAGAGATTGAAACTAATATTAGCTTTTTAAAGTAAAATACACCAAAATTTGATGGGATTAT
>JAOXYB010099048.1:0-17132 GCA_028565635.1 Phoronis ovalis
GGTTGTTTCTTAATGTAAACCAACACCAGGGAATTCATAGATTGTCATGAAGCTTAATGTTATATTGTCACAAAGTGTCAGAAAACCATCAAGTTGTAACTGATTTCAAGTAAAATAGAAGTCTATGCTGTATCCTGTGCATGTAGTATGATACATGAACATTAGAACAGTTCTCATTTTTTTAGAATTATACTATACCATTAATGGCTATATGAATTTAAGTTAAAATCTTTTATCACATTCATGATGGACCTTTTTATTTTTAGCTCCGTAAATCTGAACTGACATTCGTCAGGAATCGGAATAACTTGGAAGTCCACAAAACGAAACAGCTAACAGCTATTGAGGTATAACTTTCACAGACTTCAGTTCCTTCAAGATGTAGGCTCAGACTTGTACTATGTGTGCAATTGCTCATTTAAAATAATGGTCCCTTTGAAAAACGATTTTAGTTTGTTCTCCATCACCATCTTCACTCAGCCTTGCTATAAATTGTACTGATGAATGTCTCTAGTTATCCAGTGAATGTGTTAGTTCTCTAATCATAGTAATTCTTTTCCTACAACAGTTGATTTGTGTGAAATGTTCCCGTTTTTTTTTTTAGACTGGAAAGTTTGGCAAAATGGTGTCTGTTTTGGGGCGTAGTACTATAGCAGCAGTTGCAAATGCAGGCCCAGAATCCCAAGTGAAACTACTTGAAAGCCTTGGCATACAAAGTGTGCTGTTCACCGATGGCAATTCACCCATTAATTTGTTCAATACTGCTGATGGATTGGTGCAGAAACCGCAACAGTAATACTTGGTACTGTCAAGGCAAATAGTTTTCAGTGTTTTTCCTACATAAACTATACAGATGCAGCATGTCAAAAACACCAATTATTATTAATGTTTGCCATTACTGTGAAAAATTCACGGATTGGTGAGCATAATTGCCCCCTTGCGTACAAGTACCCTATTAAGGATATATGTGTATTATATGTAATTATTAGTTAGAATGAATGACTGGTCTATACTTTAAATTTCTGTAAAGGTTTTAGCCAACAAAATAAATTGATCGATTAAATGAATAAAAATGTATGAGCCCCTAATTCTGATTGGCCATACCTGGGTGGCACAATATCTCATATTACTTTTTTCTATGTTTGCTTTATTGAATGTTGTGAACTGGGAATTGAAGTTTGTAATTTCAGTAGGCTTTACTTGCACTAAATATTGATTGTGGAAAATTGTTTTCCCTTAAATTATTTGAAAAATATGACAAATAACATAACACTATGAAATTAAAGCACTTATGTTGACATTTTAAGGAAACACAAATAATTTTGCCAATAAAATATCTTACCCAGTTGTTCTTTTCCCCAATAACCTATAATCTATTTTCTCATTGTTAACTGTGTGAGTGTTTTATTGCTGTAACAAGTGAACAGTCAAAATAGTAATAGATATAGGTGTGGTCAAGAGTTATGCTGAGTTGAATATATGTTGTAACTTCACTTCACCTGCCAAGGCAAATATTGTTTATCATGTAATGCATGACTTGACCTGTGATATTTTTATATGATTTATGAACTGTGTATTTACATTGTTAAATGTATAAGTATTGCACTTTGTTTAATTATGGATGACAAAGATAAAATGTCAATTATACTATGTATTGTGACAAAATAAATTTTAAAAATAATGTCCCGATAACTGCATAACTTTGGCTACTGTCGTCTCAGTTCTCTATATATAGGATATATCCTAGGTTCTACTGACACTTGTTGAACCAAGGTAAGAGTCCAGTCCGAGGTTTATGCTGATTGTTGCTGTATAGGTTTTGATTGATATCTTTGGTCTTGTCTGATATTCCAGTGTTCTATAGTGAAAACAACAGACCAACCATTCTAAATTGGGGAAACATCTGATTAATAGCTCATGTTACTTGTCCGCCAGAAATTTGTGCGACTGTGAGCCACCTGTTGTTCGGCTGTTTGGACGTGGATCATGCAGGATAACAGACCGTTTCTTTTAGGGGACGCTTTCAGAAAAATTATTGGCAACTGCGTATATTGCGACATGTGCGCCCCCAAGAGATTCGACCGTTTCATCGTATATGCGGTCAGATCGAGTATGGAATTAATGGATATGCATACGATCGATTATTTTTTGTTATAAATACCCAATTTTGACATTCTCTTCTACGTCGAAATAAGTTTCGAAAATAATCAATTTTCAATATAAAATGACATTCCAGATTGTTTGTTTTTTTCATCGATTTGTGCTAACTGGATTCATTTTAATGATCATGGCTTGTGAAAAAAGGAGAGATAAAAATGTTAAACGATGAAACATTTCGCATAAATAAATATGTTTCTTTCTGGAATCCTCTTTACCACTAGTCACCTGGCCTGTATGCCACGTGATGCCTGCATACCTGTGCACTTATTTTGAACCATTATTAGTATATATGCTGAAAGGCAGAAGCCATGCATTTTTTGTTGATGTCGATATCCTTCATCTGGCATATGCATCAGATGATTAACTCAAATATTCTTTATCAAATTAAACTGACATCCACAGTTAACAAGACCTTCTAATATCGTTAGGTGCTCCTCCTTGGCCACTATGATCGAACCTGAGCAGCATGCATCATAGCGATCGGCGAAGATTCAGTTCTTCATTCCCACTATTAGCACATTCGGTAGGACGCGAATTGATATATGGGATCAGAGAGTATATGAGTATGAGAGTACTTGGTATCGATCATAATACGAGCTTCATTACGTCCCGGTTTTTTATTGACAACATAGTTTAACGGTAGTTAATCTGTAGGAGCGCAAAATGCATCTCAAAAGATAACACACTGTACATAATGGAGAAAAAACGAACTATTTTTCTATTTTGTAATAACAAAGCATTTAATTTATTTTAATTTAATAATCACAGTTTAACAATCATAACCAGTGTGATCATATTTGACGTAGATTCGTAGCGACCCATTATTCAATTTTATAATTCACAACTCGGGAAGTATATAACATGTATGCAATGATTTCGTTTTTATACAAAAATATAAAAAAATCTTTCTATGTACTAAACTCACCGTATATCGATTTTACAATATTTACCTACTGAGTAGAAAAGATGAAATTTACACAGTTATCTAGTATGCTGTAAAAATTCGCAAAGGAAAATCTTTTACGTTTTTGTTTTGAAAAGCAGTTTTCGATGAAACTGGAAATAAACATTCGACAAGTTTTACAATAATCAGTTAAACGATCGGAAAGGGTTTCTTCATTTCGATACAATCACGTTTCTGTAAAGCAATCCTCGAGCTGTACGAATTTATCAGATTCAATGCAACTCTTACCAAATGAACAAAAACCAGAATCCCATAATCCAAAAAAAAAATCAACAAACCTTTGTGCAACTTAGCCGCCGAACATTGTCGTTAAAAACGTTTATAAATATTTTTTCGCGAAATTTTTACTGCACAAATAAATTGGAAGCAATATAATAGTAATACCATGTGTTCTGTCAGCTAAACATACATATGAAGGCGTTTTAGAAATTATTCCTACGATGTAATTACCCGAAAGAGTGATAATGTCTGCTTTGAGTACGGACAGACCCCATAAATTCCACTATCCAACCGCTTAACAGGAATATAATAGATAAAAAAGTCTGTCTGCTGAGCACAAATATCTCACGCATTTTCGCCGTATCTAAAGCCTGTGCAAGTAATAACCTACGAAGAGATGACATCCTTTTATTAGTTGGAGTTACCAAACAACGCCCAAATGCTTTTGGTATTGCCACCTGTCGAATACATTTCAAATCACAAATATTTATATAACTGATTTTTGAGACAGTCTACGTCTAATAAATTTTTTACAATCCATAATCATTAAACCTTAACAACAATAATCATTCGGACAATCTAAAAATTTTACAAAATCATTGCTTCCGCCCAATCAATATTAAGACTAGAATTTTCAAAAAAAAATAAATTCTTATTTGACAATAGCGGGCATTAAAATATCCCTGGACGACACTAGTGTGGTCTTATAACGTCACCGCACAAAATTATGGTTTCGTGAAACAAGTAAAGCACGAAAATGTTTGTGAACCATATACATTAAATTTTTTCTTTATGTACAGGTGCTTTTCGTACCTTCCCCCTTGTTTGTAAGGATATTTATAAAGCATACAAAGTATGCAGTATATATTTCTTGTTATTACTCACTTTGATCCATTTATTTCTACACATTGGTGATGCTTATTGCCAAATAAATACAAAGGAATGATTTTATCGGTCAGGGTTTACATTCACTGACCAATCATTTTTTAACAGTTACTACAGATAGTATGGCGTTTCACACAAACATGAAATAAGCGATTGTACAAGAAAATGCACAAAACCAACTGCTGCAGAAAGTCACGTGATGTAACAACCGTATACATGATCTCCACAATGCGTATGCACCTTCTCTATCATTCTTTTACATGTAATAAATTTGCACCATCATTATTCATATGTGTGTTGCTGCTGACACTTATTTGAGTATCAGTTGAGATGTCTGCTGAATTTAATGCTGTGTTATCCTTTGCATCGGCATACTCGTGCACCATAATTCTATGAACAAAAACTCCTTTGTCTTCTGGCTCCTTTTGTCGTTTTGCATTTTCATCTATGAAATATTTAGAAGTCCCATCTTGTTTTTGCGTTGTGGCGTAATCTTCCCACTTCTCTTCTGGAATCTCAACGTCTACACCTAAAAAATGGAGCAAATTTACACAACATTTCGTAAATCACAAACACTAACAGTATACCAAAGGTACCGATAGGCAGAGTGAAAATTTAAATACACTTAGAAATCTGTTTAGAAGATATATCATCAAACATGCTTATGGCTAGTAACTCGTTATAAAATTTTCCTCTGGTCATTATGTACACACCTGTTCCTTGAGCGAACGTCACGTCCTCTAGCGGTTCACAAGCTTCTACTCCTTCTAGCCAATCTTTGCACTTCTGCGCATTTTCTGATAAATAAATTTGAGCATTCTTACAAGTTCTGTCCTTGCGCAAACCATATTCTCTGATATAAGTTTGTGGTTTTGTTTTTCCTAAACTTATTGTTAATTCAACTTTGTCCGGTAAATCTGTACTGTTCAAATGGGTTTCACTTCGTGTTCGATGAACAGTCGCTTTATGTTTCTTAGAGTTAGATTTATTTTTCTCATACTTGGGGTGTCCATAATCACTGCTCCCTATATCCGAGTTCGCTCGAAGAAGTGATAAATCTGTAAAATGTAAATGGTTGGCACCATTGCTTTTGGAATTATGTTGTCCATTTGGTAGAATGAAATCTCTCCAAGATGGTGGTTTTGGCGGTCTGTTTGTTCCCAAGGAGACGTAACTCCTTGTGCCCATCGCGTGTTTACTACACATGATCTTCTAGCTTCAGATCACGGTACACCTGGAAAACATGAGCAACCATATTTAATAAAATATTTAGATTTGTTAGTAAATATTCATTGGTTTTGTCGGCAACACTCATAATAACGGTAAATAACAATATACTAGATACCTTAGTATTTTATCATATTCAGTAGTGCAATGCTTAATCTGCTAAATATTATCCAAAAGTAAGAGAAAAAATGTGACTCACATATGTTCGAACAAAAATAAAAACAACGGGTGAACAACTGAAATATTGTTTGTGTTTATCAAACGAAAGCAAATATGGTAACAAATTTTATCGGTAGATGGCGATCACTTGATATTCTCATTTTACATGCCCTCGTCATCAATGACGATTAACTATAGGGTTGGTTCCGCTCTTTCCATACCCTCAGATATCATAACAATTCAATAACAAACGCACAACCTGTCCTATTTTCAACATCATTTATGAAGAACACGTGTATGGCGTGTTCCTGACCTATGACTTACATCTCTTATAGAATACTGATATGCATCATGGATGCATCACACAATGCGTCCGCGGCTTAAAACTGTATTTAAAACATAATCAAGCTGTGACAGATCACGAAATCTTAAGTATTCACACACCTACAAAAATACTGTCTTTAGTAATACAAACATTCTTCATCATTTCAGGATAAAATATGCAGCTTAATCTCAGGATTTAATTTTTATGTAACACGATCTTAGCTGATCGATATAGCTTCGAGTACGTTGCACAGGGTTTTATTTGCATATTAGCTTTGTGTCGACTGTGAAGTAAATACAAAGTTAGTGTAAGCATACTCTAATCCTTTACTTGTTCAATCCAAATACATATTAAGCTAAGAATTGACAACACACATGCAAAGTTCCCACGAACTGACAACATTAAAATATTATTTATTATTATATTGCCATCTCTATCACTTTGTTGTTTATCCTTTTTCCAAGAAAAACATAAAGAAGCAAATTGATTCATATTTCATTTGTCACTAGTAATTATAGAACACAACTCGTGATGCATCCAATGATAAATATTTTGGCTGAGACAGACGCTATATCCGGAAGTAAATGGACTTGATTTTTTTTACAGTTTTTAGGGTGGACACAAAAAATGTGTAGAAAAAATGAGGTTATTTCGTGGCATCTATCCAACGACTGAAACACCCTTGTTTTGGTCCCAAATTTGCAAAACAAGTGGCTATGAGATTACTCGTATAGAGAATAGTTTTGCTGGTTATTTAGTCATTAACAAGTCGCCCTCTAAACTACACAAGGGAGTGGTAGGGCAGATGCTGCAGAACGCTAACAAATCTTAAGGTCAGCTAGTACAAACATATGTGCAATGCATGTGTGACTTCCAATCAAGGTGGATAACACATCGGAAGTATAAAATAACCCTTTACAGACGAGACTATGATTGCTTGATGTTTTATTACGTGTGTACTCTACCTTATTAATGACTTGCTACAGTGATTAGAGCACTGCCCTCCAAGAATACATATAGTTCAAGTAATAACAAGTTTAACATTTTTAAAATGCTCAATTTTTTCACACGCTAAAATACATTTTCATTTAAATGTTTCAGTCATAACATATTCAACGGTAGAAATATGCTGTAACGCAGAAGAACCAAACTCCACGGAACAGCACAAACGTTTGTATCTCCTTATTTCATAAATCTTGCATTCCACAATGCAAGACAGCCATGAACTCAGTCAAGCAAGAACTTACAGATTCCCTTCTTTTTTTATTATCTTCGGTGCTCTACAATACTCATAAGCCATCAAATCATTGGGAACCAACATCAATTATTGGAACTAAACAAAATAAACTTGATGCTCCGACACAGGATAATTTAAACTTTAAATACAGCAATTAAGATAACGTTATTTACGCGACCGCACATTTGAAACAAAGGGAAAAAAGCCAGCCAGTCACGCCCATAAGATAAAGTTTAATGGGATTTTTGTCCCAGTGAACTTCTCCTTTTCTCCTACGGAGCATGCACTTTTTTATAGCATCCCTCACGTACCTGTTTACCTCGAGTTCAGAATAACACACGTCACTGATTTTATGAAAATGTTTTTTATCTTATTTATTTCCCTTTAATCACCCTGGAGGGTACCCTCCTCCCATCATTGGCTTCACATTATTGACTTCGTGTCTGTTCTAAGCCAAAACCACAGCTATTCTATTACCAGTAGATAATAAGTGAAAAAGTCATCATGATAACCGATTTTTCATTTACAACAAAACTGCTATTGACTTGAAATTAAACCACGATCTTGATAAATTGTAAACCTTACATTATGTCTGCATAAATATCGGCGACTCTCTCTGACATTTAAAAAAGCAAAATACAATGCATCAAGAACTGAACCGCGTTATCAAAATTTTACAGAAAATGTACTTACTTTGTTGTTTCAAAAGACTGTTACAAACAAAATCTTTCGAAAAATGTCAATAAAAAATTCTCCGCTATAAAGCGCTGGTATTTGTTCCCCATAGCATATTTAAATAAAAATGTTCATCTTTTTTTAAATTCCCGATAAATCTGCAGTGATCACTATAACACATTTGAACAGTAGAGATTTTTCACTTTTTGTTTGGGAAATTCAAAGAATGCAAAGTAATCATCCGGGAATGTAATCCCACACGTTTAAACTGTCGAAATTTATGCATAGACTGCATTCGTGTATTGCGGATAAAACACACCTTTGCGCTGGAATCTCAAACACCTTTCTTGAAATAGAAAGAAGGGTTTGTAGAAATATTTGCTCAGCCCACAACACTTAAATATAGTTCAAGCAAACCAAACCGCATAACCCACATCGCTGACAAAAATGCCATGAATAGACGGCCTGAATAGACAACTTTTTCAGCCGATTTATAGGAGAAAACTTTTTACACTGTAAGATAACGATTAGACTAATGTTAGTCGGCTCTGTAATTTAAGATAATGTGATAAAAAAAAAATGTCCTAAAAAATAATTTTCTTAAAAAGTCTTTTAAAAGATTTGTCTAAAAATGTAATGTAAAAGACAAAATAGTCTGACAGTCTTAGCTTTGAATTTAAAGGAGAAAAATATATGGCACTCCTAGCTTTACACATATAAAAATCATTTAAATATAAATCAAAACGTCGAATTTTAAAATTTAAAATATAACTGAATATAAATTATATATAACCAGGAAAGACGCCAAAAGAATACTGACAGTTGCTATGAATCCTACCGAAAATACCTTTCTAAAACTTGTCCTAACAGTTCAACGGAATGATTGGTTGTGCAAAAGAAAAAAACTGTAGCTTATATACGTTATAATATTCAAAGTAGAAAATAAATAACGACACAATTGAGAAAAGCTTGTTAAGATTAAATGCTCAAGGTATAGTGACGAAGTGTGCTCACTTTCCCTCACAAACTGGTTCCCCAGCAAATCTTTTTCTTGGTTACCGCTTCACACTTTATTACGATTGTAATTAACGAGAAGATCCACCTGCAATAATACTACTAGTAACTCTGTATAATAGTGGTTTCGACAAAAACGACGATATTTTTTTTAAAGCTGCATGTACAGCATACTTTTTGGATTGAATATAATGCAAACGCGATTGGTCAGATGCATGCATCTAGCTGAAGAAGTCGATCTCACCTGCAAGTATAGACATATGCTGTCACGACACAATTCCAACGTATTAATGTTGAAGTAATTGTCATATCTATTGTTTTGTTGCCATAAATGTGATGATCGCCATATTTTTTACACCAGAGACAAAGCTGTAACACACACACACACACACACACACACACACACATAATGAATCTAAAATGTTGAAGAGTTAAATTGGCCTTTAGTCGAACAATGATTGCATGACAAATGGATGATAAATTTAGTATGGTTAAAAATATCGTTCATGGCCATAAGCAAAACAAGCACTCCAAAAATGTGTGATTAAACCGGGATATGGTGTATCTAAGTTGTTGTACAAAACTGCGTAAACCATTAATGCTGCTCTTAACAGAAAAACAGACAAACAGTTACACGCACGTATTGTGGAATGTACATTCGTATTTATTCATTTTGTACAAACACACAATATCTTCATTTACTGTTATCTCTTCGTGATATAAGAGAGGCGTAATGCTTGGGACGTTATCTGTACCGAATTCCTAATTTTTTATTCACAGGATGAGAACTGACGCCTCGTCACAGAAACACCTTTTTCCACCTGTGTGAATAAAGTGCTGAAGTAAAAGTTACATTTCTTTTTTGGCTCCGAACAAAGTAGCCGTTTATTAAAATATGTTAAATTACACATGATTTCTAAGTACTTTTGGTCTACGAAGTTTTCTGGTCAAGTACACAAATGTCGCAGAACAGAGTAATAATTTGGCTGGGCTACGATTTTTGATGTTGAAATTTTGAAAAGAGGATTAAAATTACAACGGTTCAACAGCATTAAAAATATAGAATTCTTAGAAAAAGCTTACTAAATAATATGAGGGAAATTTCGAAAAAACTAAAATTATTTCATAATGCACTTCAAATAATGAGATTTCAAATGGGCAACCGGTTAAACATACCTGGGCTACATAATTTAACATCGCGGCTGTGGTAATAATAAGGGTTGAATACCTGTGTTAGACATTCTTCTTCTGACAGTTAACTAATTTTTATGTCTGTCTGAAGGATTTCTGATTATACAAATAAAATTTAGTGTTTACAACGCTCATTGTGCAATAATAGCTGAAGGATAGATTAATTGCCACGTGAAAAAGTGTCACCTTGCCCACAATATGTGAATTTTATTATCTTATGCGTCCGAAGAGAAATTCAACGTCATGTACTACAAATGTCCAGCGCTACTTGACACTTTTTATAGATTTGAAAAACATTTTCGTTTCTAAAATGTTCGTTTTTACTGTATTTTTGCACTGCGATGAAGAAGTTTCTTCCTATGGCTCTAACCGTCACTTACTTGTTTTCTATGGCAATATACAAATTTGCAATAACTGGATAAGAGAACATACAAATTTGCAATACCTGGACAAGAACAATTATTTTACAGCATTATTAGCATTTAAAAAAAAAAATCTTTCCTGTGTGTTAATGTTAATTTAAACTTTCTCTTGAAAATGTTTAAGAGAAGATGCCTAACCAAGGGAATCGGAACTTGACAAACCATTAAAGAGCATTTCTTAAAAGAAATAAACATGCTAACAGAAATGAGTATACAGACAAACAAAGCTGCACATTGTAGACATTATGAAGACACAAAGAGAGTCCACTAAAACTAACAA
The DNA here is from genome assembly GCA_028565635.1 of Phoronis ovalis. NCBI lineage: Eukaryota > Metazoa > Phoronida > Phoronidae > Phoronis > Phoronis ovalis. The sequence continues at coordinate 10,759 of JAOXYB010099048.1, forward strand.
TAGATCGTCTGACCGTGATAACATGTTATTGTATTATATAAAATGCCGACAGTTTTATGATTAGGTTTTTAACAAAAGATGATGAAGGGAAGTCAAACAACACTTTACAATTTTATGATGATAAATTATTTTTATGAATTTAATACTAGTTGTACTTGAGGTATCTGCTGGATTTAATAATATACTTCTCTTAAAATAATTGATGGGAGTGAACTGAACGCCTGTCAACGAAAATTCATGCCAATATTTTTAGGATATGGAAGACAGTTTAATAAGCCTAACATAATAAGCAAAGGAAGTCACATTATTTAGTTTTGAATTAAAGAAAAGATTAATTTATTATCATGCATTTGCTAGATTTGGTCGTCCTAAAGTGGCGGACAAATTTGTGTAACAAGTTCGACAACAAATGCAATTCTCTAATAATCAAAAGCAGCAATCATCAATTTCATCTTTTGCATTTCCTCTCGTCCTATTTCATATTTATACATTCCATACAAAATCGTTTTATAATTTATCGTGTTAAATGAGTATTTCTTACCAGCAGCCTTGCCCATGAAAGACACATTAATTCTCTGGACATAATTAGCGTTTTTTTTGTCTAAACAATCAGAGTATAATATGACCTTCGTCTAGACTTCGCATTGTTCTACCGAATCACGAGGGTCCAATTAAAAAAATGCAAGTCATGCCAACTAGGGATTAAATGCCTGCGGTGGAGGGACGGGTAATGATTTCTGCTTAAAAAACAGGTTTTTTTGATATTGTTTTATTTCAAACTATAAAAGTTTATGATGACGTTTTAGTTTAAATTATTGTAAGTAAAGAAGTATTGGATTGGCGTTGTATTCCGCGTTCAGTTCAAAAAGATAACAGCGACCCTTAGTTTTGAAGGAGGTCCTTGTAAGCACGCTGCAACACACAACACAACCGCTATATCTAACATCACTTAACTTACAATGCATTTTTGAGCCGACAAGACTGGTTGTATATTAAATTACGCAAATATTGCAACAACCTTAATATAGTGAATAAATAACTCCAATTAAGATTTTCAAAGAACAAAGGCTATATTCCAATATTCCATAACAAGACAGACAGACGAGCATGATAAATCACTGGGGGTTGTGTCAGATTAAAATCCAGGTATAAAATATCCCTAGCTAAACGTTAAATATGGTTAGTGCGACTATGTTTACACACCACTACACAAACTTTACATAAGTTAGAAGATTTCGTATTTGGCGTAAACAAAGCTAAGCTTAACTCTTCTTACTACAACCTTGACATTCTTAGTAAACAACATTGGAGTAAAGAGAGAAAACCTTTGGACGGAAAATGTCCAGGCTCCCCTTCATAAGTTGGGACCATTTATTGTTCACTGTCTGCATTGACATTCAGTTGAAACGACCGCCTTTGCCTGCATCACTTTACGGAGAAAAGCAATAAAAAAACTACAATTTTTTTTCTTAATAAAAAATATGTTCACTTTCGCCGAGAATGCCTTTAAATAGTCTTTCCATTGCTAGATAAAATTCTATGTGAAGCAGAATTATCCCTTATTCCATTGGACGATCGGCTTAGTAACCTTTATTATACTGTCTCGATAGCGATATGCTATCCTTGTTAGTGACATTTGCACAGAGCTTATTAAAATATTCTAAAACTAACGTGATTTTGTTTTTGACATTTAATAAAACAATATTTCATTTTGTAGATGACACAACCAAACCATAACAACTGAAAAAATGACGTACCCTCAAAATCTTAAATTCAAAGACGGCACCAAGTTTCTCTATGCACTCAATATTATGTTTCTTCTATCTCTGGTTTCATTTGACATTTCATACGAAATATTTTGCTCTCCAAACAAAGCACAAGCCTGAATAACTATTTGACAATACAATTTTCCTGTTTACGTGTTTAACTCTAAAAACAAAAATGTGTTTTACCTTGAATAAAGATTTTAAAAAATAGATCACTAAGCTATTTTCAATACACTGTAAAACCAAATATTTCTATATCGTGCTATTATTACACATTTTTAACAAGAAACGGCATGCCTTTCGCTAATTTTATACAATTTAAAGATACATTCAAATACAGGGAAACATTTCTCTTCTACAATAAGTCAGATTTTCTTTTTTCAACATAAAAGTTCGTTTGATCTCATATCAATTCAGTGAAAAGTATCTTAAATGTATTTTAAGTCAATAAACGAATCACACCTTTTCGGCAATAACAGTTTTCGATTTTCTCTCAAGGCGAACAGGTGAAAGTTTGAGAGAAGACCGAAAGCCATCATTAGTAAAAGGTGTGATTCAATCGAGGATTCAGTTCTTGACTTAATTTAAAGTCGAGATGACTTTCTTTTGTTGTGCAAAACCTAGGGAAGTTTCACAGCCAAAAACAAACAAATTAATAGCCGTTGGCTTCGTTCCGTTGTTTTCTTACAATCAATAGTAAGGTTGTTATCATTCAACAAGGATCAAATTCTAATTTTAACTGATAAGCCTTAAGATTTATTACTTTTTATCATACAATTTTAATTCAATAAGTTACATCAAGTACAGGTGAAACTTTGGCGTCAGGCGAAGGCGCTTTGCTACTTTCGTTCTCAGTCAGTAAATAGCTCGTATATTGTCCCGACACCTATTATAGTGACAACATCTGTACTCAACACCCTGGATATATGACAAGCCTTTGGTGTCTTCACTGATGCCACCCAAAGGCTTGTCATATCCCGGGTGTCGAGTACAGATGTTGTCACTGTGGTAGGAGCCAGGACTGACTGAGTAAAGATATGAGATGGTGCCTTCACTGATGCTTTCCATCTCATATCTGCACTTCCTAACAGCCCCTTTGCTGAGTCTATGTTCTTCAGGGATGGTAGACTGACATCAGTCGTTAGAAACATTGATGGGAGTTTTTTAATAAATGAATTATAGTACATAAAACAGTTGCTAGAATAAACTGGTAAGCTCTCTGCCAATTTTGCCTACAAAAGCTGTTTATAATGCTTAAAGTTGAATACAGTATCATATGTGTATGTTTATATGTTTCTATGTAAAGCTAGGAGTGCCATATATTTTTCACCTTTAAATTCAAAGCTAAGACTGCCAGATTATTTTGTCCTTTACATTAAATTTTTAGACAAATATTTTGAATGACTTTTTAGGAATATTATTTTTTAGAAAAAAAATTATCTTAAATTACAAAGCCGACTAACATTAGTCTACAGGGATGGATGCCATTCGATTAGAAAAACAATTTTAATTAAATACGAAGTATTTAAACATTATTTCTATCAACAGATATGCCATATAAAAATACCTGATTTGTGCTTAAGTACGATCGAACATTTTGACAAATAATGCTGTCATCATACTACTTAGATTCTTAGAAGTGTCTTTTTGTACAGAGTTTATAATTAGGGTTGCCCCTATAAGGGAGCAAGCCTATTGGTTTTGTATGATTTCTTTCTTCTTCTCTTCTTTTTCTTCTTCCAATTTTCAGCAAGCTATATCTCAAAGACGGTTACAGCTGGGAAATTGATACTTGATGTATGACATCCCTGGGGTAGGCCATTGTTGAAAAGGTCATTTGAAGATCAAAGGTCAAATTTTGAAAAAAATTCAAAATGTTCTAAAATGATTGTATTGAGTTACAACGAAGTATTTTAGATATCTTTGAGAAGATTTCGGTACTACAAGGTTTTGTTTTCATTTATTTGGCATCTTTTCAATTAATTTATTGGTTGTCCAAAATTCACTAAGCCATATCTCGAAGTCTGTTGTAGTTAAGGACATGATATTTGAGGTTTGACATCCCCATGGTAGGCCATTGCTGACCTTGGTGTCAAAAGGTCATTTAGGGGTCAAAGGTCAAAATTCTAAAAATGCGGTTGAAAGGTAATTCGGAGGTCATTTAACGTTCATAAAAGCTAATATGAGCAACCCTGCCTTTGCTAAAAGGCTATCTAGTTTTTCCTAAAATTGATGTTGACATATATGGACGCTCTCACCATTTGTGTTTGGCAATGCACTTCACGAGATCTAATAAGGAAATATAAATGTTGCCAACAAATTTCTTGCTCTCACTATTTTTTGATTTTTTTTCCAATTCCCAGTTTTTTTCAATCCTGGATATTTGAAGCACCCTATATTCTCTACTTTATCATTGTGCATCTTCTTTTATTTTCGACTAGCACAAATCAACACCAAAAAAAATAAAATCAAACAATACTTTTGAATCAAGCTATGGTATTTTCATTAATTTGTGTCTTGTGACCCGGAAAAGTCTTTCAGCACGACCTACTCTAACGCTTCTGTTGTGCTATATTTTGATACTTTCAGGCTGCGTTAGAGATTTACAGACTTTCTAAAGTCTTAAACGCTGCTGAGTTGTCTTTGAAAAGCAACACTTGAACTTCACAACTGGCCTTGAAAGAAATTAAATCCCTAGATACAGTGTCAAGTATAAGAACCAGAAAATGAATTTTATAGATAAATTTATAGTACAAAGGAAGTGGAAAAATTAACAAGCACATAAAACAATGGCCTGTCATTCAAATCAATAATCACATTCAATCACGGTTAGTCATTTAACATAATAGAGGCAGGATATTAACTTAAGACATAGATTTGTAATTTTCTCGCGTCGCTGAATGAATGAGTAAAATCAGTTTAAGGTATTAGGAATAAAACAATGCAGTTCATGGTGTTTTTCTAGGTGCCCATAAAGTCCATTTTAAAGGACCTGACGGGCGTAGACGGATGTAAAGTTATTTGTAAGCACAAAACAGTTGACCCAAATCGGAATCCCCTCGTCCATTTTATCAACATTATTATTATTATTATAGAAATACCGTTATATATTATGACTTGTTTTTGTTTTTTTACTATTTTTTTTTATATTGGGTCATTAAGTTCATTTTAAGCATTTGGCTATTGGCAGACATATATTACTGTTCTATGCCCATAGGGAGGACTATAACTCTTTGATATGAAACAAATAACTTCTGTGATGGCTAAATGGACCCAAATGTGGCCTCATCAACTTGATTGTAAAATAATATCTGGGCCCCGGACCTGGGCACAGCCTTCCGAAACCGATGTCCTGTTAATTAATAAAGAATCGAGGGACAAATTTCAGTAGATATCTTAAACTTTTATTTCAATCACGGATTGTATGAAAATTCAATATCTATATATGAAGAGGTAAATGAAATCAAGGTCACGATTTTCATTAAGATATAAGATAATACGACTTTTCTACGTTTCATAATCAGTCTACGAGCTTTAACATTCTAGCCACCTAAAGGTCACGCTTATATTATACTCTAGGCCAATACGGGGCCAATAAGTCACTTAAAAATAGATTACAGCTAAATAGAGTTCAAAATTTATCAATTGTCGCCATTAATAAGATCCACTTTACCTTTAAACATTCATGTGTGCAACTCCATCATATTTGAAAACAGTCCTAAGTTCATAAATGGCTGTTAAAAGCAAGGAGAACATTATCCAACCTTGTATCTTCACTACGTTAAAAGTCAGTGTAACGGGTTGAATCTGATGAATGTACTGCATTAAGCAATGTGTTCTTTATATAACAATAGTTCCTCACAACAGGTACAATACCGACACAAAAGCCAGGACAATCACTATGTTTCTTCTCTACGGAGTTCAATATAAGCCTAAATAAATATGACCCGTACTCTATTATTGCCTTATTATAACTATTCTAAGCATTCCTAGCCTTCTCCTATTGATGATTAGTTTAATTTCATTCCCCAATTCTATAGCTAAATACTTACCTACCTTTGTAAGTTACAGTGATAGCTCGTTAATTCTGTAAAAAAAAACTTCCTTTACGTCCAATAATGAAATGGCAATGATTTAAACTTCAGGGTGAGCGGAAATCGACACCGCCTTGTGTAGAATTGTTTTAAGCCCTTCTTCCATACAGTTAAGTCAATTATTCAGAAAGGGGGCGTTAGATACACGATTGTTAAATATTTTCATAGCGTTCAATCTCAGGTAGAAGCTACTTGTATAAACGTGTTAAAGAAATAAAACTAAAATAATATTTTGTTCAGGTTGCAATTGATGCATGATTCAGATAAAAACAAGGTTGCTTTGTACGTGAACTCAGTCACCCCTGAATGGAGTAACCTATGGTCGACTTGTGGCTGGTAACTGTCCAGAAAACAAAAACCGATATCATGTTAAAATATTAAGATAAAATGGGTCATAAGAGCCAGATTGGCTTTGTTAATGTTATCTTACTGACTACCTGATTTAACTTCAGGATAAAAAAAATGTAGATCTTCTTTCGTGAGCCGTTGAGCTGACGAGGTATCATCCGCTGTC
>JAOXYB010099159.1:0-24643 GCA_028565635.1 Phoronis ovalis
CACCCTCCGGAATTCAGGATGGTGTAAGGTGGCGCTACGGTCGCAGAGTGCAGACTTGACAAGTCCCTATGGACGGCAAACACTCAACATATATATAAAAAAAAAAAAAAAAAAAATATTTTCGAGATAATTAAAAACACTGATGTAAAACACATAAAAAAGAGAAATAAATTTTTTTTTTTTTTTTTTTTTTTAAGTTCATAGGGACTTGAGCAAGTCTATAGCATATATTCCGAACCTATTTCTAAGACCATTCATGATTTCTCAACTCTGTTCTACTCTAGTTAATGTGTATTATTTGCTAATCAAATAAGATTATTGCTTAGAAACTATAACCAAGCAGCCAATGCTGTACATATTGCATTAGCAAGAGTATTCCTTAATTAATATCAACTATAAATTATATGTATTTGACCAATTACAAAATAATTTGAATTGCTTCCTGTACAACATTTGTTAAGGGCATCCCAGATATGACCCGACACTTTAACTATTTTCACATGAAACTTCTGTCAAATGTGTAGAATATTAGATTAGTGTATTGGCAAACAGGCCTACCTAGCTAGCGGGGACTTGAACCATCAATCTGCACTCACGCACGTGTTTCCCTTCCTATTGAACCCTTTTTCCTGGTTTCGCACAGAGATTCCTGCTATTCGAACTGAACCGTCATTTCTGTGGACTGTCAGGAACTCAAACAGCAATTCCTGAGACTCAAGCAGCAAGTGGGGGGCAGAAGTTTCAAATTATTTAGTGATTTTTTATCTAAGATCATATTAATTTCAAGGGATTTATTTTTTCGGATACAACCCTATGTCTGCCACTGATATTATACACTGTTTTGTTAATCTCTGCACAGACTGCATATCTTGTACATTTACAAAAGCCAAAAAAACTGAATGACTGCATCTGACATCCCATGTTGATTAGAGAGATTAAGAAAAATATATAAACTCAATTTGGCAGTATTAATGTAGTACTGCATGATTTGAGAAAACTAGATATTTTTATAACTTATTTTGTGTGTATATAAAACACCCATTCTAATGTAATTTAAATATCTTCATTATTGGCATGCCAGTAAAACATTGGTCGGTGTCTGATGTAATTCATTACTTTAAACCTGTTAATTAAGTTTTTAGGATTTAGGTAAACAGTCCAGTCAGTTTAGGGAATACATACAATTCATCACATTATTGCAAAAAATCTATAACTTTAAGCAACCACAGTATCAATTCTTTCACGATGCAGCTCTCCGTAGTCTTGAGAGGGTTTATATTGGCTTGCTTTATGTGGTCTGCGTGTTGCTTTTCCGTATCGATTTTGCAAATCTATTTCTTTTGCATTTAGCGCATTTCCTTCTTTGTGCTAGAGTCGAACATTATGAATAATGCTATCGTACCTTGTAAAACTATCAAGTTATGCTGTAACTACTGTTGATATTGTCAGGAAATTAGGTTTTGTTATAAAACCAAGCTGACGTCATGGCTGTCCTGATTTCTCATCATCGGGGGTAAAATACAAATAAGTATATTATATTAATTCATAATTATAGATTAACACTTTTATAACTCTGGATAGCATCATAGAGTATTAATGTATGTTCAAGAACATACATTTTGTTAATCAGGTTTACATTTTTTAGCACGGGAAGGCTGTTTCAAGAGCTGTTCTTTTCTGGATAGTAACTACCATGTGATCACTGCTAATGAATATGCATATACTTTGTTTTGTCTGAGAATCTTCACTATCATTTACTGTACTATTAGTTATATTATAGAAACATTAAACACAGGATCATCCAAAAAGTGTGGAGTAGCTTTTAAATATGTGCACTTTTATTTTGCGTTGAACATTTTGTCTGGTTACTTCACATCACTACTTTTATAGTATAGGATTAATTAATATACTAAGATTAATAACATGATCATTTTTTTGTAGGGTCTTGGAAGGGCGTAGCAACATGACAGAAATAGAGCAGAGGCTTGCTAGCATGCGCTGGGGGAGTAGCCCTGCTGGGGACTTAGATGAAGATTTCGATGGAGGACAAAACTCTGCAAAGCTATTTGAAAGATCTCGTATCAAGGCCTTAGCAGGTAATTTGTTGTTGGTATATACAACTTTAATTGTAGAAATCTTTTTAAAATCCCCATGCTTCTTTCCTCTTACATTTGTCTGAACTCCGCAGCGCTGATGCAAATCTTGGTGGTTGCATATGAAGCTTGCTGCTTGAGTCTTAAGGGAAAGGATGTGTAATTCTTGTCTGGAATTCTTGTGCGTATTGACTCAGTGTGCTGGTGCTGACATTTCAGGTGAACTTCATGCAGTCATGCTGCATTCATTGCCTGTTCACAACTGTCTTGAGGCAATGAAGGTGTACTCATCTGGAAAAAATTTATATTTCAAGTAATACCTTTTGAGAAAAATTTTAGATCTTTAATGTGTCTAAACATATTTTTTTATTCTGGTTTCGATGTTCGTGATCCAGAAGGGGAGGTCTTCATTGGTAGTAGCTGATTTTCTCCAGAAATTACGGGGAATATTTTGGTACCCAAGATTGTCAATGAGGCTACCCTACTTTGTTGTCAGATAAGTTAGATGCCATGTTTGTTCATGTCTATTCTGAGGATTGTGATCGCCTTATTTTTGATCAGATCAAACATTCCGGAGCTGTTTCTTCAGTAGCTGCTGGACTGATGATGTGATATTGTTGCCAATGTTACATTAGCTTCTAAAAATTTTACTATTATTTGGGTACAGTTTGTAGAAAAATGGTCAAGCTTACAGTCTTTGTAGGATCATTTCCTGGTCATTTATCATAGAGCTAGTCCAACTTTCTGTTTTGGAACTAAACAGACATCCCCCTTTCCTTCGCTTTGCCGAAGAATTATTACCAGTCCATTGATTTGTTCAAAATTTTAATGTTAGCAAAACAGTGTGTGAATTGATTGTTTAATCTGTTTTCGAATTCTCCTGTGATTTTGAGCAGACCTATTTATACAGCATATTGATTATTGTAATGTAGGCCAAAGGCTATAGCACATGCAGGTAGCTTTATAGAGTCACTTGTCATGCATTATTTGTCATTTTTAAAATTCAGTGATATTGTTATTGGAGAAGATGTGAGCGAACTATCAGAAAACTGCTTTTTTACGGTTTCTTTCAATTGCCAAAAAAGGGGCAAACTTTTGCGATATTGTTAAAATGTAGATTTATTATGTTTTGAAGGAACAGTGCACGCTATATCAAAATAAAGAATAAGCGATGTGAATCATAGTATTTCAGTTGTATTGAATACAACCAATTCTTTCAATCTTATTGCAACGAGATTGGGCAATGATGTTATTGTTGTCCATTTACCCTGAGAATTATTCTAGGTGTGTTTTCACTTTCTTCAACACGGTAGGGAAATGAATAGTCCCATCACTGATTCACGGAGAAATTATGGAATAGGGTTAGAACTTCCCTGCGATTACGAAATTGACAGGCGATATAAATTTATTAGAAAACCTTGTGATCTCATCCCAGGTTTAATTGTATCACTCACCAGTAATTAAACTTTTTAAACCCAACTGCCCTTTTAAGGGCCACAGCATTTTCAAAAGAACTAATCAGCTTTGTGTGTCTTTATTTTTTTTCCAGGGGAATGTATTTATGAAAAATCCGTTAATCAATGGCAATGCTTCCTTAAGTTTGAGATAATACTGTGATCTCTTTTTATTGCCTATCATATTCAAGAATTTCGTTTTGCTGAATAATGGCTTAATTCAAGGTTAAACAGCATTTTAAAACTTCCCTAATATCTGGTTCTAAACGGGTTTCTACTTGTATTTGAGGAAGTGCTTGTATTTTGAAAATATATTTTAAAAGTTAGGCTTCTAATCAAGGAATCGTTTGATGCCTTTTGGAAAATAAACATCTTAAATGTAAATTCTTTGAGGATAAAAATCAGTGTTAATAATTAGGCATCTGTTATGTTTTGGTTAATATGGTATTCTAAATGTTGGGCTTCTTTTCAAGTGAGGGCTTATATTTGGATAAATAAGGAAGTTTAAAGTTGAGGTTCTGTTAAAGAACAGGCTTTTATTTAATAATTGTTAAATTTATAAAAACTTCTATTTTTTGAAGCTTTCTATTTTTATTTAGTATTTTACATTTTGAACTTATTTCAACTTTATAGTTCGTCATTATGTAAGTATTTAGCCAGCTAGTTCCGATGATTCTCATCGTAACCTTGTTTTTTTTTCCGCGTGTATATAGTTGGTCTTGAAGTCTTGATGTTTCCTAGCCCGTACCATTGACAGACATCCGTGGTCATATTGCAAGAGGAGCAAAATGTATCCTCAGCATACCCTTGCAACACACTTATAAAACTCCTTGCGCCTTTAATCCGTAGGAGATAATTTATACCGATCTGAATGTTTCCTTCACCTGTTTTTTGTAAGAGGTTGAGAACTTTTCTGTATCAAGTTTTAGTTGAGAGCTTGACAAATTGTTACCTTGGAAAATTTTGTCACCCTGCATTGTGTTTGGTGATATATTTTATTGGACCCTTCCTATGAGCGTTTGTTGTTCCATAAAATGTTTGTCTCCATTACCTCCATTTTTAGCTACCAATCATTATTTTTATGTACATTTCTTCAGAAGAATACTACAGATGATTGTAGAACATCCAATCATTGATTTAGTTGCTCCATCACTGCTATATAGTAAACGTACAACCTTTGTAATTTTGTTGGCTTGCTATTTAAAGCTCATTACATCGCAGTTATATTTTGGCATATGTTTATTTTAATAAGCGCATACTTAATGAAGAATTTATTATTCATCGATTTTTAGTCAGATATCTGGATTCCATGAACTTAAATCATCATAGCGTTAATGGTTTGCCACACACAGAACATTTAGAACATTAAGGGTCTCTTCACTCACTGTAATCTTACCTATAAAGCAACAAACATTTAGTTAGTGTTTAACTTATTAAACTCCACAGATGCAAAACTCAGTGGTATAACTACTTTAAACCAGAAACCCAGCCTGAGATTAACTTATTAACATTTCCAAATTCCCTGATGACCATATGTCCTAATATAAACCATTGGAATGCTTTTGAAAATACAGTGCTAGAAACACTTGCATTTTGTACAGACATATATGTTGAATTACATTTTAAAATATTTTGGTCATTCTCAAAATTGACTTTTGGTTTCTTATATGAGGCATTGTGATCTCTAAAGTAAAGTTACAATTTTGTAGCAGATATAATTCATGCATTGTCTTTTTTCATATATATAGTCTTGTTGACATGCGAAAGTACATTTGGAAGCTCTAAATTAAGAGGCCACTCTTCAGTCGGAACAGGACTCCTGCTACAAGTTCATTTATATAGAAGTTGGCTAGAAGCTTCTAATTTGCAGAGAACGTTTTCAGGGATAATCTTCAGACATTTTGCAGTCATGTTTTTGTAAACTTTTTATTAGAGAGTGTATTAGTCACCAGGTGGCATTATAGTATAGCTCTGTGTTTGACCTAGATAATCCCTGATATTTATCCTTCATCATATATTGAATACCATACTTGTTAGTCATTAGGAGGCAGCTTTTCACTGCTCCTGAATGCTAGTTGTTTAAAATAGTTTTTGATTCAAGAAAATATAGGAAAAGACAATTTTGTTAAGTCACACTGCACAAATTATCTTTATTCATGCTCTGAACTAGTTAATTAAACAGTAATTAGTACATAATTAACCTAATACAATGTAAACATGGTGCATCCCTAATGGAAGACGATTTTCTTAGTATACAGCAGATACAATCTCGAAAATTAACTGGATTCAATGCAAATGCATATTAAGCATTGTGCACTTAATCATTGTAACAGTTTGTCATAGTAATTCACATTAGATTTTATCTATAGATAACATGTATATAAGGCAACTCCCACAAGTTGTCAAGAGTCTTTCCCACAGTATAAAATATTACAGCAAAACCTCTGTATTTCATTTAAATTTATAATATTATCTAATATATGACTGTGTACTTAAATGTAATAAAATTCTGTATTAAATGATAAACTATAGTATGCCTATATCTATTTCTAGTACCAAATGTGTTTATGAGTGTCACTGAATGGGGAATTCAGTTACTTAGTACTCTTATCAGTTGGTCCCAGTAGTCAAATAGAAATCAGTGAACCTATCTGTTTCTGTATCCTTTGACCCGAGAACAAATGATTCTTCCAAACCGGCACGTTATTAGTTATGACCTGCTGTAAGCGAGTAGCGTGGGGTTAACTGTCTGGATTCAAGGCGTTGAAAAGTACTAAAAAATAGTCTTTAAGTTTATTCATAAATTGATTTACATGAATCTAAAATAGGTGTAAAGTAGGTGTGTCATGATCAATACAAGTAACGCCTTGTCTTGAGCTAGCAATTTGGTCATGGACGTAATTTTATGTAGTACTGGATTATAAATCTGTTCATACCATATATTCCTGGGATTATAAATCTGTTCATGCCATATATTCCTGGGATTTACTAAAAGTGTATTCATAGAAGGTTTGACATGGAGAGAGTGGATGTGTTTGCTAAAATACGCCGACTAGCAGGTAAATTATTATCCGTGTTTGGATTTTTAATTTCAGGTTTCTTGCTGATGTATTTTGAGCAAAACAGTTGCTTGCCCTTGGGTTTATTGTTTGCCTTTCATTACTTATATTGTGTGACCTATGTGTGTTAGATTATTTTTGAGACCAAGATCCATTTCTCGGCAGTTCACCGTATCTGGGTCATCACCCAATGGTGTAGTGGTAAGTCACCCTATCTGGGTCACTACCTGTTAATGAATGCAGACAGTGTGCAAATAAAGGCTAGTAAAAAATGAAGGTTAATAATAGTACCTATTATGATATATATTTTGATTGCTGTGTGTAAATGATAACCAAAAGATTTATGTTTTTTTGATAGATAGTAGATGTAATTAGTTTTCACTGGAACATACTTTTTTAATAGCATCATAAACCTAGTAACGTGCATTTATTTTTCTCCGTCGATTTATTTTGACCTAGTCAATAAATTAAGTTCAGAAAAGGGGATAAAGCATGAAAGTTTAAATCAATTTTGTTTATGAATTCTTATGGTGTTCGGGCAAATATGCATAATGATAAATATAGCTATCTATACATAAATATTCATCATTATCTGATAACTTGCATGTTTCTGTACACCTTATTTGCCTTGTGGACTAGGAAGATAGCTACTAATACAGTTATCAGTAGAATCTATGGCATTTAAAGTTTCTAACCATAGAAATGAAATATCAAATAACTAGATTTTGAAATGGTTTATTAATGTTTCCTCTTGCATACTCGGCCCTCTCATCCGATAGGTGACACGTAAGAAATTTATGGCAGAATGCCACTGCTCACTGTTAACCATCTTTGCTGTTGTCTGATTTGTCAGACGAAGCAAAATGCAACGAAAAGTGCGGCCATGAAAATGCAGTCAGTTGGAAACTCCCCAAGACCTCTCTTTGTCATGAATGCTAGCTAATTGGACTCCTGAAATTTGAGTACAAATGAGTGCAGTCAAAGTTGTTAATTAGTGTTCGTTTTTGCAAGGGTAGAGGAAGCAGGAAGTACTAGTGACTATTAACAACAAGGATGTTAATAATATACTGAATTTTTTCTTTACAGATGAACGTGAAACAGTACAGAAGAAAACATTTACAAAATGGGTGAACTCTCACCTGGCTAGAGTGGGTTGCCGCATTAGTGACTTGTACATAGACTTACGTGATGGCAAGATGCTTATAAAATTATTAGAAGTACTATCAGGAGAAAGATTGGTAAGTTGTTTGCTTTCAAGATTGTTTGTTTCTAACTGTGTAAAATGTGTTGTTGAATATTTGTTATTTTCTTTTTTTTTGTTTTATTGGTATGCTGTGCATGATTACATCAGGTCATGTATCATAAATTAGCAAGAGTCTTTACACAGACCTTTAAATATCCGCATTTTGATTGTGTTAATGCTTTACTTGTGTCATAAAAATTAAGAAAAAATATAAATTTAAGGTTGTACTTACTATATTGTTTTATAATGACATAACTGTATAAAATAACAATAAATACATTTTAAAGCAAAACAAAATTAGGGTCAGGCTACTGGCATATTCCGATCAGTGACAAATTAGTTTGTTTGAAAGCTGATAAAATTGCACTACAAAACTACATTATCTACTTGCAGCCCAGACCTACAAAGGGGAAAATGCGAATCCATTGCCTGGAGAATGTTGATAAATCCCTGACGTTCCTTACTGAACAAAAAGTACATCTTGAAAATATGGGAGCTCATGATATTGTAGATGGAAACCAACGTTTAACATTGGGTCTTATTTGGACAATAATCTTGCGTTTCCAGGTAAATATTATTTTACAGCATTACAGAGTAACGAAGGGAGCTAAAAACTTATTTTTTCATGTGAGAAACTGAGAGAATGAGTAGCTTGTAGAAATGAATAGTAATTAATTGTATACATGAAACTGTTGATTTGTTCATCATGAAAAGGATGATTTATATGGATTCCCCTTCAAGATTCTTGACTGACAACTCCATAATCTGATTCATGGATAGAGACACATGTTTTTGTGAAGTGATACAATAATTGTTAAGGTATAGATGAGACTTTCAAGAAAATTATGCACCTGTCCTGTTTTGTAAATACTGTAAACGTGTAGTGAAAAATAAGTACTATATAATTACACCAAATGTCCTTTTGAGATCAACC
Organism: Phoronis ovalis; assembly: GCA_028565635.1. NCBI lineage: Eukaryota > Metazoa > Phoronida > Phoronidae > Phoronis > Phoronis ovalis. The sequence continues at coordinate 8,784 of JAOXYB010099159.1, forward strand.
AGCATGAGATATATTAATGTATTGTTTAGATTCAAGACATCACAGTCGAAGAGGTGGATAACAGTGAAACCAGATCAGCTAAAGATGCCCTGCTTCTCTGGTGCCAAATGAAAACAGCAGGATATACAAATGTTAATGTCAGAAACTTCACTACCAGCTGGCGAGATGGTCTGGCATTTAACGCTCTCATACACAAACACAGGTTAGGGAACACTTGCTTCTTCACATTTTCTATATGGTTATGTGACATTGTTATGGGTATATTAAATCATGTTTGTTTGCTTGTGTGCTTTAAGCGCCATGCAAGTTGTTAACTACCTACAGACCCATGCTGTGCGACTCCTGGTTGTCAAACTTATCAGGTTATGCTATCCTTGATCACATGTGTCCTGTTTACTTTGTAGTTACATCAAAAAAAACTAGATTAAATCTTCTGTGGAAGGAAGTAAAAAAAATAATCTTGTTTTTTTTTATCTGTCTAATGGTCATGTGTACTTGATTAATTTGAAACCATGCTTGAGCCATGCAGTTGTGTTTCCAAATACATACCAGTGTAAACTATTAAAGTATATCCTTTATTTTGCAGACCTGATCTGATCCAATTTGATAAACTTACAAAAGCGAATCCAATAAATAATTTGAACAATGCATTTAATGTTGCTGAGGAAAAATTGGGACTCACCAGTCTGCTTGATGCTGAAGGTAAGTTATCAGTAATTTGTTAAACTGCATACACTAGTATTTAGCATTATATGTAGATTTTGCAGGCTTACCATAACATATAAGGTACAGTCAGCTTTTTGCCTGATAAAAAATGTATTTGGGTGTACTTTAGAAGTATTGTCAAATGTTTGATTAAATTGTATGTATAATTTCATCTGATACAATGTTTCTGTTTGCTGTAGATGTTGCTGTTGAGCAGCCTGATGAAAAATCTATCATCACTTACGTAGTCACATACTACCATTACTTCTCCAAGATGAAGGCAGAATCTGTTCAAGGAAAGCGTATTGGAAAGGTAAGCCATGAAACAAATAAGGTATCCTGAAATTTACACAAGGAGTAAATTGATTTGTGACAAAAAAGTTTGTAAAACTCTGGGAAAATGAGATGAATTTTCTAATTCTGTCTTGCCTCATGCATTTGTTGTGTATTTTTCACAAGTTTTGTAAGTTATATGCATGCTTATAGTTTGTTGCCATTTACTACTACACAACTGTTTTGGTATGTTGAGAAGTGTCCCAGATTGTTGATAGCATCTTTGATTGATTTTGTGAATGCTGTTAATGAGCATACAGAAACAGTTCTTTATTTTATCAAATTCTTTAGGTGCTGAATAATGCCATAGAAAATGAAGATATGATTCAAGATTACGAAAGACTTACTTCCGACCTACTACACTGGATCGAGCAAACTATTAGCATCTTAAATGAAAGGCAATTTGAGAATTCCCTGCAAGGAGTACAGGCCCAGCTGACACAGTTCAACACATATCGAACAGTTGAAAAACCTCCAAAGTATGTTGGAGCTTTATCTTTATGATTGTAGATTACAGCTTATTTCCCTCTTGTTTACACTGTAGTTATAATTCTAAAGTAAACAAAAAGCACTGTAGGAAAAGGGGAATTCACATTTTAATATTTCTGTACATTGTTCATCAGTATAATTGTAGGGAAATTCGATTGCCCTGTAAAAAGTTGAAACATTTCTATGTATTTTCAGATTCGGTGAAAAAGGCAATTTGGAAATACAGCTTTTTACTCTCCAGAGTAAAATGAGAGGCAACAACCAGAAACCTTACTTTCCCCCAGAAGGCAAACTCATTTCGGATATTAACAAGGCATGGGAAAGACTCGAAAAAGCTGAGCATGAAAGAGAATTGGCTCTTCGTGATGAACTAATTAGGTAATGAACCAATCCATGTTCAGCAGATAGACTAGTCACAGAGTTAGACAAAGATTCTGATATCGTATGAACTCATTTCTTGGCAAAAAATAGTTATTTTTCTGTTGTTGTTTTTTTGAAATACATTTGTAGTATAGAGTGTGATAGCAGAAATGTTAACGATTGTCACTATTTCTCATCCAACCAGGATACTGACCTGTTTAATAAATGCACTACTTAATATGCTTAAAAGGGATGAAAGTAAGCAAGTAGGCGCTTTGTCTGTATCATATTAGCCTGCATTGTTACTGCTTTTGTTTTAGGCAAGAAAAGCTGGAACAACTTGCTGCCAGATTTGATAGAAAAGCAGGCATGAGAGAGACGTGGCTCAATGAAAACCAGCGCCTTGTGTCACAAGACAATTTCGGTTACGACCTCGCAGCTGTTGAGGCAGCTACTAAGAAACATGAAGCCATTGAGACAGATATAAATGCTTATGAGGAACGTGTCGAAGCTGTTGTTGCTGTTGCAAATGAATTAGAACAGGAAAATTATCATGACATTGATAGAATTAATGCTAGGTGAGGATATTCATCTCTTCTTTTTTCATCACGTGTGCCTGTATAATTTCTATGTATAATGGTATGTTGATAAAACCATGCTACTCATTGTTTGTGAGGTTTGACTCGTGTCATAAAGATTAATAGTAAAAGAGAATGCATTTCCTGACAGGTTGTCTTATCTTACTTGTATATTCAAATTGAAGTTCCAGTTTGCAGTAGGATTTACTTTTGCTCAAAAGATATTTCAAAACTTTTAACGAAATATTTCATAATTTACAGGAAAGATAATGTTTTACGTCTGTGGAGTTATTTGTTAGAGTTGTTACGAGCCCGTCGTATGCGTTTGGAATTATCTCTCTCACTTCAAAAGATCTTCCAGGAAATGATGTACATTCTTGACTGGATGGATGAAATCAAGGTAGATATTGCTTTGTGTTTCAGTTTATTCTATCATGTTAGACTTTTAGAGTGTTTTATTAATGCATTTTTTGGCTGTTTTAAGAGACCCAATTTTGGTCTGAAAAGTTATTGAAAGCGAAAGCTGTATTCAGTGAAAACGAAAGCTTTATTCTCTAAACAATTAGATAGATCTACTACTTTATAAAGTTTAAGTGTTTAAGTAAAAGTCCTTTTCTAGATTCGGTTGCTGTCTGAGGATTATGGCAAACACTTAATGGGTGTTGAGGATCTCCTACAGAAACATGCCTTATTGGAGGCTGATATCAAAGTTGTTGGTGACCGTGTGAATACAGTCAACTCTGAAGCACAGAAGTTTGTTGATGGAGATTTCTCTGAAGTTGGAGGTGATATTATTTAACCATTTCCCACAAAGACTTACAGCTAACAGTCAATATAAATAAAATATGATGTTATGTGACATCATCATCTTTTATTTATGTTGACTGTTAGCTGTAGGACTTTGGGAAATATCCTTCTTCATGTAACACATGTAACACACGAGTAAGTAAAATGTAGGGCATTAGTATTTAGCACTGAAAATAAGCTCATTTGTACAGCATCAAAACTAGAACACTATATACAATCTTTCAGGTTACCGTCCATGCGATCCACAGATTGTACAAGATCGTATGACGAGTTTAGATACAGCTTATCAAGAACTTGAACAGCTTGCTGCTGAACGTCGCGCCCGTTTAGAAGAGTCGCGTAAACTGTGGCAGTTCTACTGGGACATGGCTGATGAGGAGGGCTGGATCAAGGAGAAGGAACAGCTGATGTCCTCACCAGATCTGGGCCATGATCTCACTAGTGTTACTCTGCTTGTAAATAAGCACAAGGTAAATAATACCATTGATTTTTTATATTTGATTTCTTCGTCTATAAAATATATCTGTTTACAGGTAAACTATTTTAAATCATTGTATGAAAGGTCAGTATTATTGCATTTTGTGTTCAATGCCATCACTGGTTATGGTTTTACTAGGTGATTTTGTCAGATTGACAGAAATCCTGTTAATTACTTACAGATGTTTATTATTTATTGTTTTATTAAAGTGAGATTTAAATTATATGTCAATTAATTTCTGTTTTAGGCAATGGAAGATGAAATGCAGGCTCGTCATTCACACTTACAATCTGTTAATCAAGTTGGCACAGATTTGATTGAAGCTGGCAATTTCGGAGCAGAGAAAATTCAAACTCGTATTGAAGACATTAATCAACAATGGGAAAGTATACTGGACCTCTCTCAATACAGAAAGAAAAGACTGCACGAAGCTGTGGACTTCTATCAAGTAATTATAAAATAAAGCTAGAGACAAAAGTTTTACTGTTAGTGGCACCAAATCTATGAACCTAAGCTGTTTTGTGACTTAAAAACAAATTAAAATGACTAAACTTTTGTCTTTTTTTTTCCCTATACATATTTGTTCTGTTGATCCTAATTCAACCATTCAAATAGGCATTTGGTGTCAATTTTTCGTAAGTAACAGCAAATCTTACTTGTAACTATAAGCCAAAAAAAGCTACGCTACTTATACTTACTGAGTGTTTTAGTCACATACTCATTGTTTTAGTTCTTTGCGGATGCTGATGATGTTGATACCTGGATGTTAGATACATTACGTCTCGTATCTAGTGATGAAGTTGGCAAGGATGAAGCTAGTACACAGTCCTTACTCAAGAAGCACAAGGTAAATAAATCTCCTCTATCATAGTATTGTTTGAATTGTGTAGAGCATTCTGTAACGTGAGAATTATTTTCTTTTCAGTTTGCACTGTCTCTCAAAAGTACAATAAGAAAAACATTCTTGCATTTTTAGTATCATGAGTATGTCTACACCTAACCAGGAGTGCTATAACCTGTGTTCTGGTTATATATGCTTGTCATATATTACCATAAACGAAATGATACCTAGTAGGAAAGTTGTATTGAGTCTTATAAAGAACTAAAGAACAATTTTTCAAATTCTCTTGTATAAAACCGAAATTTTGTACAAGTCGAGCGTACATGATTTGTTTAGAATGTTTTTCTGTATAACATTTTGAGAAAATAGCTAGCTACTAGTCACAGAAGTGGGTGGTGATTAGAAAAGTGTGGCTTGCGAGACTGAATGGAGAATGGAGTGGAATGAGGAAAAAATTTGTTTGTGTGTGGCTCTGTTGTTCTCATAGCTTCTCTGTATAGTTTATGTAGTGTTTAATTGACATTTGTTGTATATTCTGCCAGTAACACACGTGTACTATTGATATGTTTGGCTTGATAGTATGTTATTAAATAATATGCAACGTCATAAGCCCTGTTCCCATTAAGTTCATTTTGTTCAGACCCACTTTAAACTTCTGATTATTTTCGTGTTACATTATAACTGCTCAGTGATATAAATTTTCAGTTTTTATACTTTTAGTATACCCTCATTTTAACGAATGGCAGAATTATATTTTACAATGATATCGTTTTCAATTGGTTTCAAATACTTTGTGTGAACTGGGCTTAAATATAATGTGTTATAATTTGTCTTAAAGGTTATGTGTTTGTTTAGTAGTGTTTTTATTAGTTACTCCATGACATGCACACATTTTTCAGGGCATCATGTCCGACATTGTCGGAGACTCTACCGAGATGCATGTGAGTGCATGTTGCTTTTTTGAGCGTGAAACAATTAGGCAGTAGAAAGCTTATAAGTTCATGTGGCCTTTTTTGTTTCTATAACCTACTTGTCATACAACTTGTTCTGGTTAAAAGTAATGGATCTAAAAAGTAGTTTATTGCCATAGCTTCATTGTGTGGTTTTATAAGGCTGCTTCACCCAGTCTGTTATGTTGTGTTGTATTGTTTGGTTGTGTTGTGTTGCACGTTCCTAGCTGTATTCCCATTCACACTGCCACTTTTCCTTTGTTATAACAGTTAGCATAGATATGCAACTTTATTGTCACATTGTACTTCTTATTTTTGGCATCATATTCTAATATGATGTACAAAAGCAACTATTGGTTTTACTGTACAAGTACTGGGTGATATTGAACTACCCTGTATAGGAATACCTACCTGTTGCTTTTGTAGTTATTTGGCTGTAATTTGCTAGATATAAAGCAGGAAACTATGTGACAATGTTGTTTATTGATGCAAACTGTAAAATATTCGTTCAGTGCACTGACTATGCCTAAGATATTTTTTTGGTCACATGAAAAGGCATTCACCTCTGTTTTGCACTACTTATCCTTATCAGCTTGGAGTAATGTTAAGTTGATTATGATGTAAGTTTGGTAATCATACATATCCTGCACCTATGCTAATTGCTGCATATAAAGAGCATCTTTTGATTTTGTTCAAGTTGTTGTTTCACAATTGTTCAATATTTCCTCAGTGTGCTCTGTTATAAATCATGGTTTCTCACAAACCTAAGACATTAGTGTTAATTCCTGCAAGTTTTAAATATCCTGATGCAATGTATAAATAATGTATAAATCCCTGCAACATAGATCTGCAGTTTATATCCTCTGTATGAAATGCATGTGTATTCTTGGCATGAATCATGTTTTCGGTTGCAACCTGCCTCCTGTTGTGGGATTAGTATACCTGGGTGGTGGTTTATTTTACCGTAAGAATTAGAAGTTTAAATTTTCTGTTATTTGATTTTTTAGGACGTAACAGATGAGTTGAAGAATTATAAACAAGTTATTCAAGCTCTTCATGATCAGTCCCAGGAACTTGGTGAACAGGTTTGTTGTCTTGTATTGTTATGTACTACTGGAGTTACCATTAGCTGGGAACATTATCCTTGTATTAATATTCGGAGTATTTCACTACCAATGTATTGATGAACTGAACATGTATAGTTATACTTTGTTTTCCTATTATAGTCTAATAAAATTGCTTGGTGTCATATAAAAAATTGTTTAAAATTATAGCACTTCCTCTCTTCACTACTGGTCGCAAAGTCAAGTAGCGGAAGCACAAGCAATGCAAGGAATGATCACGATCACAGCAGTTGAATGTTATTCTGCTAGTCATATAATCAGGATGGGATGATCATGAGCACTGTATAGTTGTATATAATCTGTTCAGTAATATTTCTCACCTCGAATGCTTATAAGCATAAGTAATTACATGGTTCGTATTCCATTTAGAAACAGAATTTTACCTAAATTTTTAGAATTGATATAGGTTAATGATTTTAGGATCGGGATTCTCCTGAAGTACTTGGTCGACTTGGCAGCATTGACAAACGTTACCAAGAACTTCTTGATCTTGGTAAAGTTCGTCAACAGAAATTATTGGATGCCTTTGACTTGTATCAACTTTACAACAAAGCTGATGATGTAGAAGCTTGGATTGATGAAAAGGTAAACATTATTCAGTTAGAAGAGGTCACTTTTTATCCATTTTCTGCTAAAAAGCTGTAAGAAAGGGGTAAATCATTACTTTGTATAAACATGCAAGTAGTGTGAGACCCTTTAGTCCATGCGTCAGTTCTTAACATCTGCCTCAGAAAATATTGAAGTTAGAACTAATGGTAATTGGTAATTGTTTTTTTTAGATACAAACCATGTTTGACGTATTACTGAGCACTTATAACTTTGAAACCTGGCTTAAACAGGTATAAAATTTGTAGAAAACAGCAAGAGGAAAAATTTTTTGTAAAAATTATTTGCTCCACTGTCTTATATATGTTTACATAAAAAATTCTAAATGCAGAATTGCCTTGGTTTTACAGGAAAAATTCTTAGACCAGATGGTGCCGGTTGGAGACATAGATGAACTGGAAATCCTAAGACATCGTTTTGACGGTCTAGAACATGAAATGAATGTAAATGCTTCAACTGTAGCTGAGGTTAACAAAATAGCCGGCGATCTTGTTGATAAAGACCATCCCAACTCGGATGATATTAAAGCACGCCAGAATCAGCTTAATGCTCGATTGGCAAATTTGAGAGAAGTTGTGGATCACAAGCGAGAACAGCTGCAGACTGCCCATGGCATACAGAACTTCTATATTGAAGTCACAGAAACTATGGTATGAATAAAGTTTGTATTCTATTGTCTTGTTTTGTGAGTTGGCAAATACTCATTATGATACTGTACTGCATCACAAGTTATTCTGATAAAAGCAGATACAAGAAAAAATATCCATGTCATATTACCTGTGGAATGGAAGTCGTTCTGCATGGTCTACACAATTTGTTATTCTAGGTGATACTCAAATGTTTCCCTATAGATTGTTCACTTTTGGTCTAATAAAAAAAAACTATATCTATCAAAAGCAAAATTTAAATGGAGACTATGGTATAGTTATAATCAGCAAAGACCTTACATTTTGAACATCCATTCTGCATCACTTCTTTTGTTTTCAGACCTGGATACGTGACAAGGCAAAATTGATTGAGTCTACAGATGAACTAGGTAATGATTTGGCTGGTGTCATGGCTCTACAGAGAAGACTGACTGGTATGGAGAGGGATCTAGCTGCAATACAGGCCAAGGTTTGTATAGATAATATTACTGTATTTGCTTTGGAGCAAAGGTTTCTTTTGGGAAAATCAGTGCTAACTACTACTATTTGTGAAAACCGTGGTCTTACAGTTTGCGACTTTTTGTATCAATTAGGGACTGCAAGAAACTGGGTGCTTAACATGTTAAACGGGGTGCTTAACATGTTTGCAAGGTGTGTCAATGTTCTTTATAGAGGGTGATTGACTGTGTATTTAGACGATTGTTTTGCATACTGATGTCTCCGTGGGTCTTGACATTTGCTCAGGAAACCAAAACTTATTCCCTTTATTGAAATAACAACACAACCCTTTTAACCTTGCGATCTATGAAGATATTTTTGTTTTAGCTTGATTTCTTGAAACATGAAGCAAACAAATTGGAAAGTTCTCAGGAGACCCAAGAGGTTTTAATATCTGTTTTAAATTCCAGCATGGTGTGGTGAATTGATCTAACCACTGTAACATTTCAGTTAGTCAGGCGCGGATCCATCTGACAATGCATATTATAACTTTTACGATCAAATTATTTATTCAAATTTTGTTGGCTGCTCAGTTGTTGACAAATCCGCGCCTGGATGCAGTAATTGTGTGATACCCTTAGTAATTGGTTACAAAATGGTTTGCATAGTTATTTATTTGTAGGTCCTGTAACAAGACTGTGATTGTATTTAACTTTTCTGTATCTTGACCCAGATATAATAACGAATGATTCTTCCAAAATAATGTTGTTTTATTTTAGAAATGTCCATATTTCACTTGAATTGTCAGTTTGCATCTTGAATGTTCTAACATCTATTAGACATCCATATTGCCCTGATGACCAAACAAAGTCGCCCGTATACCTGTCACTATAATGCTCCTGGCTTTAAATGTCTACAGCTTTTATGTTATTACAATATCAGAAAAAAAGCAATTTATACTTGAGATATTCTTTCTGTTTTCAGTTCACTATATTGGTTTGTAATCATGTTTATTCATTACGTTATTGCTACTTCTTCCTTATCATTGTTACTATCAGCCCATGATCTTTTGCAAATTTGAAGTACAGTAGCCAGTTTCGTCAATTTTCGATTTTGTGTAATGTTATAAAATTGACTGCAAGAGCAACACAGTAATTCAAATTTTTCTATCAAAATTCAATTTTGTTATGCAAATGTGAAGTGAAACATTCCTATTGCGAAAAAGTCTGGTGTTATTTTAACTTACCATATTTACATCTATGAAGTCAAATTCTGGTAAATAGTCAAAACAGTAACCTTTTTATCCTTGGAAGATAATGTACCTATAACTTCCTTGAGGCATTAGGACTCAGCTTTGATTTTGTTGTTATTTATTTGGTGTTTTTTTTGTGCATATGTGTTAATTTTATTACTTGTATTATGAGTGTTCAGGCTTGCATGACCTATGATTCTTTTAAAGAACTATATGGAAAATGCTACGAAAGGCCAGTGAATAAACTCATGGTTTACTCACATGTGAACACTATCAGTTGCTTTTTCTTTTTTGCTTACATTTGTTCATGCGCATGGAATTTTTTAGTAAATTAGCATGAACACATAGTAACTGTGATGCTTGCTGTATGCATTGTCCCATCATCTGCAGTTTTTTTAGCTCAGTACCATATTGGAAACTCAGTTGCTTAGCGGTGAAAGTAATGACAGTCTGTGAGGCCTACACTGTGCCCCCATCTCTCTTCCCTTTATAGCTATACAATTAATGTATTCAAACATACTCGATTTTTGAACTAATAAAAATACAATGGAAACTGCAAATACGGGTAATAACATGTCAATGGTTTGAGTAAACGTTTAACAAACTTCAAGATTTTTAGGAATTCATTGGTTCAAAACAGAAAACAAGGCTACATGGTTATAGAAACATGTTCAAATCAAATAGTAAAAGATACCATTGACCAAACAAAAACTTAGGGGAGAGAGACTTCACACTTATGATAGGACATAAATCTGGTAGATTATTTCTGTTGATTTAAAGTTAACATTGTCTTTACTTTGTAGCTTGATCAACTCAATGAGGAAGCTAAGAAGCTAGAAGAAGAAAAACCAGAAGAAGCTGAAGCTATCAGACAACGCATATCAGAAATAACAACAGTATGGGAAAATCTCAAGGAAATGGTAGGTCATTACTTATTATATTAATGTATGTTTCTCAGAAATAAGCAACTTTTATTATAATGGGTAGTTTCTGCAGTTTGCAAGCTTCATGTAGTTTTTTAACTTGAGTGTTCTTTTGCGTTTTTTTAGCACAGTATTGAAGTTGAAATGTAAATAAAAAAATGAATGGAACTTGATAAATGTGTTCACTATTCTGTATTTAACAAAATTGATGGTTCAATCTAAAGTGGTGTCAGATTAGTTTAATAATTGAATGATTAAATCTCATGAGCTTCCCTCAACCCAGTGGTTTCAATATTGTAGTTGAAAGAAAGAGATGAGAAACTTGGAGAGGCTAGTGAACTACAAAATTTCCTTGCCAGTTTGGATCACTTCCAAAAGTGGTTGTCGGAAACGCAAAAAACCATTGCTTCTGAAGAAAATCCACAGACTTTAGCTGAAGCTGAAGCCTTGTTAAATCAACATCAGCAGCTGAAGGAAGAAATTGATGGCTATGCTCCAGACTATGCCAAGATGAAAGAATATGGTGAAAAGGTTACTGCAGGTCAAACAGACGCTCAGCACATGTTTTTAGCACAGGTAGAATTTAATATTTTAGTTAATAGTATTGTACATTTGTTAAAATCATGAAATTAACCTTGTAGTAAAAAATTGAGGCAGCTCTTTCGAAAGGTTAATAGAATTCGATAAATATTTCATGTTTAATTTGTTTACATTTATTATTAATGATGGTTGTTACATTTGCCATGAAGTCGTAAAACTCATTTCTATTGGTAATTTTCACTATTAGCGATTGAAAGCCTTAGACGATGGTTGGGAAGAAGTTCATCAGATGTGGGAAAATCGACAGAATTTACTGTCGCAGAGTCTCAACTTACAAATGTTCCTGCGTGATGCCAAGCAGGCTGAAGTACTGCTTAATCAACAGGAACACTTCCTGTCCAAGGAGGATGTGCCGGTAAGAATAATATTTACAAAACATGTCATTAAAAAGAAGGTAGATAATACCTCTTTACGCTCTGCACAAAGCCAGAATTTGCTATTTTCTTGTAATTTTGTCACTTTGTTTTATATGCTTATTTTTACCCTCATATTTTCCTTCATAAAGCTTTCATTTCAGTATACTCTTTTGCATATTTAAGTACAGTTGAGAGTATGTAGTTACAGGTCTTCACAGCCTCACTTGCTGCTTTAAGTACAGTTGAGAGTATGTAGTTACAGGTCTTCACAGCCTCACTTGCTGCTTTAAGTACACTGCATTAGATAGTACATCTGACAATCCTAAAAAGCATCATTTTTCATGATTAGAAATTTGTTTTAATGGGATGAGTTCTGTATTATGGTGGATGAAGGATATGTGGCTTTGTGGTAATAACCACTTTCTGCGCTAGCTAAATCACTTTTTAACCTTTTCACTCTATTGCACACAGATCACTAGCTTGGACAAACAGGTAAAATGAGTGTATTTGTTAAGTTCATAATGCTGCATGTTTCTGTATGCAGTATGCATTTTAAGATGCTTGTAAACTTTGGGTGTGTACTTTAGGAATAGATTTAGATATATTTTGTCAATATGACTAATCAGCCTGCTTTTGATATTATAAAAAAAGTACGAGTTGAGATGACTTGTGTAAAATTTGGGCAAACATACACTGAGCATAGATCTAGTGTACAGTCTAATGCAGGCTATCGTAAATATGTCTTATTCCGACATATATGTGTGTAAATTGTAGATATCTAAATCCATAATACAAGAATTATAGAAACACCCAAAGTTTAGTTGCTGTACTGTATAGAATTGTTTTATATAACATCTGACCAGAAACTTTATGTACATAATTGTGTCATCGACCTGACCATGCCAGTCACTGTTAACACAGCATATTCACATGGTAATAGGGATGCACTTTGTTTAAGACAACACTTGACTGATGCTGTTGTCTATGTACTTCCATGTTTTAATTGACCTAAATCAGTAATATAATCCTTTGTAAGTGTTTTGTCTGCATGACCTGTTACAAAAAATAACCTGTCTAGCACTAGCTGTTATTGTAAAATGGTAAAAGTAAATCTGTTGTTTTACTGTGCTATTTTTGTAAAGAAAATATTTGGGTGATTGTGTAACATCTGTTGTGTAACAGTTCATTGATTGGAGAAAAAATATACATATAGTTCATTATTAAAATGCTTTTAGGATAAATTAGAAATAAAGAATGCTAGAAATGTTCTATTATTACTGCCTAGGCATTAGGTAGTTCTTAGGGTAACTAAATCTTAATTTCTTCTGATCATGACAACTGTAGTTTTGCGATGTAACGATGATGGTCATAGATGTTCAGTTAAAGCAGAGATAGAACATAATCTTTTCTCCACAAACGGTCATTAAAAATATTGAAATATACCTAGTTGATTTTAGTCACCTACTAGACAAATAACTAAGCCTTACAATGAAAGCTTCTCAGAACATTCCGCTGATCAACAGATTTCTAACTCCTTGAAATAGTTTATACGATATAATACTTGCTCATGAATTTTATGTTTCCTTATTTGGGGTGGTTTTTGGACTGGAATACCATTTATACACATCACATTACTTATTTAACGAACACGCAGTATGTAGCTAAGATAACGCCATCATGCCTCAGTGCAATATTGTAAAATCTTATAATTTGTATTCAACTTTATAGCAAAACACTCTAGAGGCAGCTGAAAATGCTATTAAGCAACATGAAGCATTCATGACAACTATGGAAGCCAATGACGAAAAGATCAATGCAGTTGGAAACTTTGCACAAAGGCTTGTGGATGATAACCACTACGCATCTGACAAAATTGAAACCAAGGCCCAATCGATTCTAGAAAGGTAGGCTGCGTTGTGTGCATATACTTTAGTGATGTAATTAAAGCTAGTCACCAAAACTAAAACTAGATAGTAGTTGTCTTTGCCTGTGTTTATTCTTAAATGCATAAAATCATTTGTGTCTGTTTATTTCAATATCTGTCATTTGTTGACATATCTATACTTTAGCACTAAATTGCCTGGGCCAGGTGTGGTTATGTTGATTGCTGCTAAAGTAAATCTTGGTGTTATATTTTTAGGCGCGATTCAAACCGCAGACGTGCTCAGGAGACATTGCAGCGTCTGAATGACCAGCTTCAGCTCCAACAGTTTGTACAGGAATGTGAAGATGTGAATGAGTGGTTAGAAGAAAAAATGATGGCTGCCCAAGACGAAACTTATAGGGATGCCAAAAATCTGCACAGCAAATATGTTAGACATCAAGCATTTGAGTCTGAAATTGCAGCTAACAAAGACAGACTTGAAAAATTACAGCAGGTAAGTTCTTGGTTTAATGGATTTATAGTAACTTTCCGCTGTACTAAGATCTATTTCTATTTCTTTGAAAGTTTTCATATAATTCTCCTCATTTAAATAGACATTTAACACTATTCCTTAGGACGGAGAAGAGCTAGTTAGAGAAAAACCAGAAACTGCTGAAGAAGTTGAGCCTCGCCTTGAAGCACTTTCTACTAAATGGGAAGAACTTGAAAATGCCACAAAAGCCAAAGGAGAAAAACTATTTGATGCTAACAGACATATTTTATATGAACAAAGCTGTGATGATATTGATGGTTATTTGAATGAGTTAGAATCGCAGATTATTACCAAGGAGGTTGGACAAGATTTGACCACAGTCAGCTTGCAAATGCAGAAACAGAGTGTAAGTAAAAATATCATCTTATAGCCCTGATACTCAAATGTCAAGTCAAAGTTGTTGTGCTTCGCTCCATGCATTCTTTAGGACTGTGCTAAAAACAGAATCAGTAATCAGCTACGAAACCTTACGTTGATTTTGTCGACTCTATGGTTCCTTGTAAGTGAAATATAAATATGGCGAATTTAATAAAGACCCAAATTTTTATCATGATTTCACTTGCAACATTTATGAGAGTATTTATGTAGCTTTCTGTTTGTGGCATGTTGTTGAGTCTTTCTTTGAATTGTCTGTCTTATAGGTGTTAGAAAAGGAAATGGAAATTAAAAAGAAGAGGGTAGATGAATTAGAATGCATGGCTGCTGGAATACGGGAAAAAGATCCCGATAAACATGAACAGATTGAAGCTAAGAAAGCAATTGTACAAGAAAGGTATGACATGGTTGTTTAATGAAAGCATGCACAATATACTTTTCCTAACTGAATTGCACTACTGTAGATAGATTGTGTATTTATAGGTTGATTAGTTGCAAAAAGAATCGGTATGCAACTACTCACTAGATTGGTTTCTGTACATGATTGTTTGAATGTTGTTGTGGCATTGTGAAATATGACTTTTATTCTTTTGCTGGCATTTAAGAGGAAAGTGTCCGATTTGAATTTACATTGTGACTTTGTGCTTACAGATTAGCGCAGCTTCAAGCCCCCATGGAAGCTCGTCGGCTCGAGTTAGAGAAAGCCAAGCGTGTACATCAGTTGTTGCGTGACATTGAAGATGAAAAACTTTGGATAGAAGAAAAAATGCCCCTAGCTACTTCACCAGAATATGGCAACAGTTTACAGAGTGTTCAACAATTACAAAAGAAAAATCAGGTAGATTCTCTACTACTGTTATTAAATTTCGAAAGTACAAAACAGCAGAAATGTTGGTCTATTAATTAAAAACTGATTTTCAACCATAGTCAGTAAAGGAATCTGAACAGCACAATATAATTAATTCATTTATGTGATAAAGAAACTATTTTGATTTGATTGTAGCTTTGTGGTAAAGTGTAAATGAGACCAATCCAGAATGTTATATATTTATTCGGTGGTTTTGGAGAGAAGTTTAATTTTTTTACTGCTTAATTTACTATGTACCCAATATTGATGTATTGTTCTCGTTGGCAAGAAACAGTGACATGACGTTCCTGAGCTCACTGTAATAAGCCCGTCCTGAAAATATTTTTTGTTGAGTTCCATGTACTAAGTAATATTTTGTTGCAGTCGCTTAGAACAGAAATCGATAACCACGAAACCCATATCAATGAATTATGCGATGACAGTCAACAGATGATAGATGAAGGTCATCCACAATCACAAGAATTCCAAACACAGACTGATGATCTTTTGGCAAGATGGGATAACCTTAAGGATGCGACAAATCAGCGTAAGAATAGGCTTGAACTCTCACAGATTGCTCAACAGGTAATTATAAGGATGGACTTGTATGCAAATTATTATATTTGACTTTATTCTGGGCATTGTTATGTTCAGTTAATGTACTGCATTTGACTTTATTCTGGGCATTGTTATGTAGAGTTACATGTACTGTATTTGACTTTATTCTGGGCATT
>JAOXYB010099159.1:24743-38697 GCA_028565635.1 Phoronis ovalis
TACTGCATTTGACTTTATTCTGGGCATTGTTATGTAGAGTTACATGTACTGTATTTGACTTTATTCTGGGCATTGTTGTGTTCAGTTACATGTACTGCATTTGACTTTATTCTGGGCATTGTTATGTAGAGTTACATGTACTGTATTTGACTTTATTCTGGGCATTGTTATGTTCAGTTACATGTACTGCATTTGACTTTATTCTGGGCATTGTTATGTAGAGTTACATGTACTGTATTTGACACATTGTTACCATTTATAGTGATCACCCATTATCTAAAGTGAAGGAGAAACCCGTGTTTCAGAATATCTAAGTTGAACTACAGAGGATGAAGAGTATCTAGTTATAAACTGTGTAAACAAACTGCAAGGACAGGGTATATCTTTGTATATTTTTGTTTACTTGAGGAGCACAAGAAATTTTCAGTGAAAAACTTCAAACATTTAGATTGTAGTGGGTATGATGGTAGATTATTACTTGAAGGGTGATAAACTGAATGTTTATTTTTTGTAGTACTTTTTCGATGCTGCTGAGGCAGAGGCTTGGATGGGAGAACAAGAATTATACATGATTTCTGAAGATCGTGCTAAGGATGAGAATGGAGCCAGTAACATGCTAAAGAAGCACCAGTTATTAGAAAAAACAGTAGAAAATTATGCTGAAACTGTGAGACAGCTTGGTGATCGTGCTGGAAAACTTATTGATGATAACCATCCAGACAGGTAATATGAAATTTTAGAATCCGTTTCTGTTTTGATCTTATCATTAGAAAGTAGATATTTTGATATGCAAATGTATATGAAAAGATGTCACTATTTCTTTGTATCTTTATGTCACCTGTTAACCCTATTTTGATTTTTCAGTGACCAAATTGCCCGTCGCCAGGCACAGGTAGATAAACTTTATGCTAGCTTGAAAGATTTATCACGAGAGAGGCGTGATAAACTTGACGAGCACCTAAAACTGTACATGCTCAATCGGGAAGTCGACGACCTTGAACAATGGATCGCAGAAAGGGAAGTGGTAGCTGGTTCACATGAACTTGGACAAGACTATGAACATGTTACGGTATGTTAAGTTATTATTAACTTTGATGTAATGTGAGAAGTAAATGTTATCTTAATACATTTGTATGCAGGTATGATTCTGTAAACAAGCAAGGTGCTGAAATAGGTAAATGTATTCTAGGTCTGTTTAATGTTTGCTTAATTGCTTTATGAAAACTAAACAGATTTGTACAATGTATGGTTATCTTAGATCCTTAAGCTTTCAATATTATCACCCAGTTGGAATATATATACAGATATTGAAAACTGCGCAGTCCACTTTTGGTTTTAAGAAAACTAAGGTCTTTTTTTCAATATACAGTTATTTTTTTTTGTAAATTTAGATGTTATGTGAACGATTCAAAGAATTTGCTCGTGAAACTGAAAGTATTGGCCAAGAAAGAGTAGCAGCTGTAAACGACATCTGTGACCAGCTTATAGCAGCAGGACATTCAGATGCGGCCACTATTGCTGAATGGAAAGACGGTTTAAATGAAGCTTGGGCGGACCTGTTAGAATTAATTGATACTAGGACACAACACTTACAAGCATCTTGGAATCTGTGGAAGTTCTTCCATGATTGCAAAGAAACCTTGGAGAGGATACTGGTATATATAACCTTTGCTGCATATTAATTAGTCTAAACCTTATTGTCCCGTGTTGGACAATTGAAAATACAAATTAAATATAAGCATATGTTACTTATTATATGGAAGATTTCTATAGATGTTTTGTAAGCAATAAGCTGAATTGATTGAAAATGTCTGCAATGGTATCATCTCTTATAATACTTTTTATAGTGTAAACTAAAGTTTAGCATTTTGAAAACAGTATGTAACTTGACATATCAGTGTCTGCAGTGTGTTCTGTTATTTCAAAGTATTGTTTAGCACTTATCAGTTTCATTGAATAAAAGGCAATTGTTTGTTTTTGTGTAGGAAAAACAAAATTCCTTGCCTGACGAGTTAGGTCGTGATGCACAAAGTGTAGCAGCATTACAAAGAAAACATGCCAACTTTGAAAACGATTTACTGAACCTGGGGACGCAAGTACAGGCCGTCCAGGAAGAAGCTGCACAACTCATGGCAGCATATGCCGGTGAAAAACAGAGGGATATTAAAGTACGTTTAGCAAAAATTACTAGCGATGTTTAGACACAATTGTACATACAGTCTCTGTGAAACAACAGCAAGTAGAGTATTTGTAGTATTTGTATTTATCATTTTAAACGTTGAGCTGATTGAAAATTGTGTTTTTATATGTGGTGTGCAAATACTTGTATATTCATAATTTGTTGCATGTTTTTAATCTTACTCATCTCTTTATTGTAGGACCGCGAAATGGAAGTAGTTAATGCATGGCGCAATCTTCAAATCCTTGTAGAAGCCCGTAAGAACAAACTGGCAGACACTAATGATTTGTATCGTTTCTTTAACATGGTGCTTGACTTAAGTCTATGGATGGATGACATCGTTCGACAAATGAATACTCAAGAAAAACCTAGGTAATATTACAACACTTTACGGATTTGTTTTACTTACTTAATAGCATTATTTGCCATGCAACTGTATATTTATATTGTTGAGACCTAAATTGGTATTCTCATGATAAGAAAGCAACTTCATTCATTTCATATATTGTTCACTTTGTGTGATATCTTCCAGGGATGTTTCTGGTGTCGAATTACTTATGAACAATGTTCAAGGTTTGAAGGCAGAAATTGATGCTCGTGATGAGAATTTCACAATCTGTATAAATTTGGGCAAAGACTTGTTAGGAAGAAGGCACTATAGAAGTGAAGAGGTAATCTTACTTGTACTGCAAGAAACATTCCGAAACATAAACTGCTTTCTCTTCTAGATCGTACCTACTGCCTTACTGCTCTTTTGTGTGTTAAGTAGGATGTTAATTGTAAATATGTATTACTTTTCCTAAAATTCTAGCATTAGCTTTGCATTTTTGATTCAAAATTCAGTTCGATGTTACAACAGACATAAAAAAAATTCCAGCCGTGTTTAGTACATATGTTACAGCCGTGTTTAGTACATATGTTTCTTGAACTGTAATTGTTTATTTTCTTGATGAGTAACTTTAATTTCCAGGTGCGGGAGAAACTTATAGAGTTAACAACTCGCCGTGGTAGTATGATGGAGCAATGGGCTCAACGATGGGATGAACTTCTGCTTAGTAAGAAACTTACTTTCATCTGTTTGTTTAACAGTCATAATCAGGCTTTTTCTTGTGTTTTATGATATTGTAAAGGCTGCATACTCATTATGTACCCTTTGTATAATAAACTCTTATATATATAGTTAAGTTTATAAATGTGTTTACCCCAAAGACTATGCACTTCATGTTGTACATAGGAAAAGCAAAATTCTTTAATACCACTATTTTTATATCAGTACTGTCAGTCAATTCAGAAATTCTTGTTTTAGTGCTTGAGGTTTACCAGTTTGCCCGTGATGCAGCTGTTGCAGAAGCTTGGTTGTTTGGACAAGAGCCATATCTTATGAATCAAGATCTAGGGGTACTTTTTTAATTGATCCATAACTATCACTAAGTTACTTAAACTTGAATAGTATGATGTTGTCATTAGGATTGAAAATTAAGATAGTTTACTATGGTTCCCAAATTTCTAGAGAGTTGATTAGAGGCTATGTTTTAGTGACATTGGTATTTTACTATCAAAGGTTGGGGGCTTTTGAGGTTGGATTCTCCAACTACATTGCATGTCAGTTTGGATGCACACTAGTGAATACACTCCATTTTTGATTAAGAATATCCCTCTTATTTACATACAGGAAAACCTTGATGCCGTCGATAACCTTATCAAGAAGCATGAAGCTTTTGAGAAATCAGCTCAAGCGCAAGAGGAACGTTTTGCAGCCCTTGAGAGACTCACAACAGTAAGTAAATGGTCATATTTGCTGAAGGTTTCTACTTATGTTAACTGAAAAAATCTGGTATTTACATGGTCACAAATCAGATTTTCAGTCTTTTTTGGAACTGATCAAAGACATTTAAAATATATGATCTTCCTATTTCACTTTTATTTTGTGCTGATAATAATGTTACAAGGAATTTTTAGTTTCTTCTGTTCTGTGCCATAGTTTATGCAAAGTAAGAATATGTTTCCATTTCTTAAAAAAGCTGGAAATTAAAGAGGAGGAACGCAGACGAAAACGGGAACAAGGCATTCCTGCAGATTCCCCTCCACATCATAGGGATGTTAAGTTTGAACAACTTTTAGTAGAAGCCTTACAGGCTGGTGAAAGAGCTGAGGTGATTTCTGTGTTAGGTGAAGGCACAACCTAGCAGATCCAAACAGTGGGGCCAAGGGCAAAACTACTAACATTAGTCATTCAAATATTTTTATTATTGTGCGGAATTGGAACACAGTTTGGCTTCATACTGGGATCCCGTTCTTCTACTTACATTTGATGTTATTTCCAATTATATTGGATACGAATTTTGAATTATTGTAGCTTACAGCTTTGCAGTCTTTAACAAAGAGGTGTGTCTTTTCCCAGTGGGTGCAACATTTTAACATTGGCAGCTGCTGTGTTGTGGTGCTGGTCATAACTCTTTAAGCTTTTTGCTGTTAAAATAAATTTGATACAGATTTGAATCTTAACACTGACTATTATGAATTGATTTAATGACTAATCGAATTTGATTCATAATATACACTATTTCTTGTAATTTTGTAAACTAACAGCATTTTCACCATTCAATATCCTTAATGAACTTTTGCCCAATTTAACTTCTTAATGGTAGGTCTGAATTGCTATTTAACTTACTGTAATTAAAAGAGAATGTGAACACTGACTTTGATCATTGTAGTTCGAGTTACGACAACAACAGAAAGCCCAGGAGGAGGATTACAAACTACAACATCCAGAAGCTGTGGAGAAAGTACAGCTGTCAGCAAGACAGAAGGCAGAAATGGAATTTGCGCCGCTACGTGAAGAAAGGTATGTAAATGTTTTGAGGTTGCAAACTGTGATCAAGTCACACTGTGGTTTATCTTTATCTGAAAAAATAAACGACTTTGTCTTTGCTGCTTTTCATGATTTTACTAGAGAATGGATATTTTGTTTCAGGCCACAAGAAATTGTTGAAGCAGTCCAGCAGGAGCCCGTAGAAGCAGACGTTGGTAGTGCAGATAGTCAGGTTGTTATTAATGGTGAAAAAGAAACATATGAAGAGAAGGAGGTTGAAGAAGGTGAGACTGCATGCTTGTCATCTATGTGTTATTATTATCTAGTGCAGTATTGGCAACAAGCATGTGTGAACAGGGGTGTAGATGTTTATCCAATTCTATTCTTCTACACCCTGGTGCAGGAAAGTATTTGTATATCCTTAATTCTGTCTTGGTTGTAATAATAACCAGCAGTCTTGTACTGTTCTGACATTTTCGTTGTACTTAAACTAACAGACAATATCAGCTTTGTGTTTCCAGTTATTGCATATTCAAAAGTAGACACTTTACAGTTACATCTGTGTTAAAAGTGATGTTATTTGTTTTTGAAGATATAGAATGTTCTGTTTTTGTGTGTCTTGTGTGCAGTCCATTTGATCCAAACTCTATCTGACATATCTGGTTGAAGAATTTTCTAGCATAGCCTAACTGCAGCAGCTGAAATCAACCACAGCCTAATTCTAGCTAGTTCCGTCTCAGATCTCATGATACAAAGCACTGTAGCAGATAACTATGCTTACATGATGGTGTTAGGAGAAATGCAGTGCTCGCTTAGACTAGAATAATACAAAGGTTTGGTATTTAATCTGTAAACAGATTAGTCTGCTTGTTTTGTATGAATGGACATACTAAGTGAGGCCTAGGAGGGATGGAAAGTGAATACGCTGCTAGCCAAATAAATGTCTGAACATTTCTGTCTTCTATGAACCTCGTTAATAGCACATTGTTAACTGCACAATGCAAGATCAATCTCATAACCACATGATCAAGTGTTCATGCACGTTGAGATAATAGAAACCCACAAAAAATGAACACATTTTCATGGAATTTCTTTTTGCACTCCTGTTCTTTGAAAACACATTACTTCCTACCTTATTGTGATCACAGCACAGTACACTAAAAACATCATGATAGCATCCACCTGTTGGCATGAAATTTGATGAAATCTTACAATATTTACTACAATTCTAATTGTTAACCTGTCCTTCAGGTGAACCACATAAAAAGTTAATACCAGTCTTTATAAAAGGATTAACCCGGACACCATCACCATCACCAGGTACCACATTCAGTGCATGGTTAACTGTTATCTTCACTCACAAATATAAATAGTGAAGCGTTCCATATGAAATGTGATCATAAATAAAAGTGATATTAAGGGAGTTATTTTTTGGGAGTAAATCAATATCCTGCTTACTGGGTGGGGTATTTAGCTAATGGATATGCTTGCAGTTTTGTGGTTCAGGTGCAGTATGCTTAGAACCTTCCCACGCTTTATCTAATGGCTTTGCAGGTGGAGTATATGTAAGCTTAGCAACCCTTCCATGTGTACATTTGTTTAGTCTTTCCGAAGCATTTTGTAACAGAGCTCTGCGTGCTTTTTCCATGGCATGTCAAAGTTGTAAACTTTAAGCTTTGTTACATCTTCCTTTACCCTACTCTAGTCTCGTTTTGTGTTATTACAAACTCTATGTCAGTATTCTGATTTCTCTCAGAAGTTACACCAGTAATTCCTCAGCAAATCAGTGAAACTAAAACAGTCCCACCTCCTGAACAGAAGGAGATTCCAACTAAAGAAGCTGAGAAGCAAAGTAAGTCAATGTTTAAAAAAATACTTGGTAGTGTTTTCATCTGTTATATCTAGAAAACGTAGAGGACTGACGATGCTAATATTGCACTGATTAGTTTGATAAGTTAAAATAATAATTTTCTGTCATCCATTAGACCTGAAAAGATAATCTGAAAACGCTACCATGTACGAGTTAGTTATTTGGTCATAAAGCCAAATTTTTAAAAGTCCTCATAATGCTGCAATTTTCTTTACTATAACGTTTAGTCTAACTTTGCATGTTATTTTCCAAAATCTTGTTTTTTAATTATTATTTTACTAAAAACTTTTCCACCTATTGTTTGTTTTGCAATGTGATGTGTTTGATGGAAGTAAATTACACAGTGTATCACTTCATTGGAATAAGCTCACATGCGTTACAGACATGTGGGGAAATATATTCTTATTTTCAAAAAAAAATATGTGCAACTGATAAACTAGTAGTATTAGCACTGACTGTATTACTGAACATTAACTTTCTAAGTTGTTTTTAGCTTGTTTATTTCATTGTTTATTAATTTTAACCTGTTATCTTGTTTAACTTTATGTTTTTATTATTTTACTAATCTTGTCTTTTCAACATATTTTGCCATGAAAGCTTGGCATTGTTGTGATTGCATATTTGTTGTGCTTTATTCATGCTTGTGAAAATGTGTGTTTGAACCCTGCACTTGTAATTTCATGACGTATGTTTTTTAGCCCTCCTATAATCCAATTGCTTACACCATTATACTCATTAAATTTTGGATTGAAAGTATAGACATTGGGTGAGAGATTTAAAAAGGAATCTGCTTGCTATTGGTGTCTGGGGAGCCATGTTCCTGCATTCACTTGTGTTTCTTATATGTATTGGTAGATAGTCCTTACTTTGCGTTAGCTTCATAGATTTGTATCATCAGCTTCCAATGCAAGCCTCACCTAGGGCTAGGACTAGGTGGATTATTCCATGCAGTGCAATGTGTTTTTGAGGTAATTTTCCAGCCAGCTTTGAATGTGTTGTTGTGCCTATTGGCCAGCTTAGTAGGTATTGTAACATTCAGCATTTAATATAAACCTCTCCAATAGCTTCAGTCATGAGTCCTTACACTATGTGCCAGCTTTGGGAATTGTGTGCACTGCTACAGGTATTGTAGTTAAATGTAAGTCAGTTACTACTCTTCACTATTGAACTCTCTAGTTGAGAAGGAAGACAAATCTAAGCAGAAGTCTCGTTCTCGCTCTTTGTCGCCTTTCAAAAAGAAGGCTCGTTCTTTGGATCGTGGAGGAGACGAAATGACTGGAGGTACAGTATTATGTATAAATGTATTATAGTACTATAGCAGTATTTCATTAGGATTAGATTGAAAGTGTTAGATGTCGGTGAATACAAGAGTGGATAGTGTATACAACAAAGTATGTTTTGGCTGGTTGTGAAAGGGTTTCCTTTTTCAGGTTATGGAATGTCAGTAAGTAAACTGCAGGCATTATTTCGCTACGTTTTAGTAGTAATTAGCTTGCTGACAGACTGACCGACATAAACTTCTCCATCATTGTTTACATGTATTTCAGCTATGGGAACAGGTGAAACGTTTTCAATGTTATACCATACATTCATGTTTATATGAATTTGTGCAATTTCAGAACGACCATCTCCTGAACGCATTGAAGACGAAGATAAATTTGAGGGTCTTCTCATCAGAAAGCATGAATGGGAAAATGCTACAACTAAAGCTTCACACAGGTATGATTTATTTGCCTTGGACTAGCATTATTTTGTGGAAACCATGAGTAATCCAGTCAAAGGCAGATATATTCTATTTTGCCTATGCAATTAAGAATGATATTTTAGTAGCAATTTTTGTTTTAGACATTGGGACAAGTTGTACTGTGTCATTAGAACATCATCTTTAGCATTTTATAAAGATCAGAAGCACGCTAAAGCGGTGAGTAGATAACTTTACAGTATTTTGTGTAACTTGTAGTAAATTTGTTATCTGTTTCTATCTTTGGAATTGCTTTGATCAATTTTGTAAAATTAATAATAGGCTTTTATTTACAATGTGGTTATTGTAAAAAAAAAGCACAAGACTAAAAGTGGCATTTGATGGACAAATTTAAATTCTACTGTTTTGTTCAGTTGTTAGTTATCCAAAAATGTCCGACTTATTAGTTCTCTCTAAGTATTAAAAAGCAAATGCTGTCTTAAATGTGTCATTTGACTTTATAACCCGGCAGATCCCCTCTTATTAATTTAATCTGCTACAATCCCCACGTCGATACTAACTTGGCAATATTTCTGCTACAGGATCCAAACACATATTACCGCAACGAATCACCAATTAGTTTAGACGGAGCAAAGATTGAGATTGCACAAGATTATACCAAGAGGCCACATGTTTTACGACTCAACCTCGGCAATGGAGGACAATTCTTGTTACAGTGTAAAGATGATGTGAGTATTGATTTGTAGGCACAGTAGGAGAATAAATCTGGTGCATATGTATAATGTCGGCATTAAATCATACTTGTGTCTTACTGTCAAGTTTCCCTGTGGAACCTGATGTAATTATGAAAACTATGAGCTATTTTACATAAATCTAATATTAAAGTCCATTCATAACCACAGGCATTTGTTTTTAGAATGCCTTTTTAAAAGGTAAAAAGAAAAGCACTTTTGTATGGGAACTTTTTTCCTTTTTGTGACCCACCCACTGCCCTAATATCAAAATCTCCGTGCCAACTTGTTCCTTAGGACTTGACAAATTGAGTTTTGTGATGTTTATGAAAATATTTATGTGGTATGTTCCCAGTTTCTTTAGTCGAGCATATCTGCTTTTATAATAGCAAAATATTTATACATGTAACTAGGAAATTATATAATAAATAGTCTAGAGAAAGAGCTCAGATGTAGTATAATAAATTGATGTCATTGTAGCCATTGTTTTCCATGATGCTCCAGATTTTTAGGAATTTTGATATTTTCAGGCTGAGAGACAAGCATGGCTACAGCGTTTTAGTGCTATAACAGGAATTGAGGCAACTGAAACAGGAGCTCACACCATGCCTGCATCAAAATCTGGCAGTAGCTCTCCGAGCAGTAAAAAGAAAGACCAGAAAAGTCGTACACTATTCACCAAAAAGAAAAAGTAAATACTAGACAATAGTAGAAAACCTGGCTTGGTTTACAACTAACAGCATCTCAACACTGACATTTATTTTTTCTGGTTTCTGCTGTTTATATTTACCACACTACAGTTTTCAACAACGGCTTTGGTAGAAGTGCACTTATGCACATGGATCATGGCGGCATGTTTATAATTTGTGTACAAATGATAGGATTTCTGCAATATTACTCAGTTCATATAATATTGAATACCAGCAAAACTGTATCACTTATCTATTTTTACTTGATGTGTACTTGTTTCGAAACCAATGCTTTTTGCTGTTCAAAATCAATCAAAGACTGAATACAATCTATGACAATTTATTTGCACTACCTGAAATAGGTCTCATTTCTACAACACAACTTATTATTTCTGTTTCAGAAATTCTGAATGCTACTTTTATGTATTTGAACTGTGCTCTTTACTACTTTGTCACGTGCCAACTATATGTTGCAGTAGAAGTGTTTGTAGGCTGTATAGACATGCAATGTAAACAAAATACTTGGAAGATATCTCGTCCTATTAATTAAGCTGGATGCCAATAAAACCTGCTTTGAGGCTGCTAAGTACTATATAACAAGTACTAAACAGTAATGATATTTTAAAAGTTTTGGGCTTCTTTGTGTGTAATATGTAGTTGTTATATTAGTAAAACATGTAACTTGTCTCATATTATGACATATGCATGTAAAACGGAGGTAATGCTTTTCGTGTTACAGTTTTTGTATTGGTGTTAAAATAAGAGCAATAGGAACACTGGAATATATAGTGGGAATTAATTGTTTTATTTTGCTCATATTTATTCTAGCTGAAACAACAAACCTAAGACCAGCTTTTGATACAAGTTACTGCCAGATTGGGAAAAAAAAGTTTGAATGCGATACCTTTGCAGTTTGCAGGAAAGTCGCATGTGCTTCAATGCCTTCTGGTAAACAGTGATAAACTGTAAATTGTAGATAGCATTACACATACAGTTACAATGTATTTCCAATGTATTTTGTGGTAAAATGTATGCTAAGCTTGCTATTAAAGTAGCTACTAGGATAATCAAGTGTATTTTATGTACTGGACATTCTCACGTTTGGTATTCTTGCACACTGCCATTTTACCATGTTCTCGACCTGAGAGATTTACATGTATCTGACTATTATCTGTAGAGTTTGTCACATTTTAGTTAAAGTAGTATCTATTGAGGGCTATGAGCATTTACGCAGCTATGTCTGTCCAAAATATTTGTATTTTTCATGTGTTGGTGAATATTTAGGCTTTCATTTAAGGGAAGGCTTCGTTTATATATATAATGTGATTTTCAAGTTCTTGTTTAGTGTTCGTGGTCTTTAATTATCAGGAGATGAAACCTTCAAAGGGAATCAATCTGAGACATTGTGGCAGATAAATGCTACTATGAAAGCCCATTTGATTTTAAAAAGAATTTTCAAAGAAGTTGTGTTTTGGCAAAGTGTGTTTAGAATTATTATACAAAATGGATTTTAGAATTATCTCTGTTGTTAGTTGATATGAGCTTAAGAAGAATGCATGACTTACTAGATAAACTGCTTTTATTGTATGTTGTAAACCATTTGTGAGGTATCTCACATTTTGTAATATGCTTTAAATTACAATCCAATAAAAATATAAAAGTACTTGGGAGTGTTTTATTATATCAACAAAGTGTAGCAAATTATATCTGGAAACAGTATTTGATAATTTAATATTGGATGATTTCCAAGTTTTGAAGGAACTGGTGGCAAAGTTCTTCTAAAGTCTGAGAATGGGAAAGAGAAATGTTAATCACGCGCATAGACTGGACCAGACAGAGTTGAGCATTAACATTCGGTGGTGGTGTCACCTAGTGGATAAATCAAAACTAATTTGCTTAAAAAAATTGAAAATCAAAAATTTAATTTCATACTTTTCTCAAAACAAATGAATCATACTTAAAAATGTCACCTGAACTACAATAGTGTATTTACTTTTTGAAAATTTGCATAATTCTTAAGTGATATATTAGCTTTCAAATTTAAACCCCCCTTAAGAGATGGAAGATTGGCCTACACTCCATTATCCCAATGCTAAATCCCCATAGACATAGTTAACATTGTTTTCGTTTAAATTCAGCAGTTAATTAACTTGTCTTATAAGCTGGAATATTAATAATCAATACAAAGACTGAGTACCTATAACATGTAATTAATTTAAAAAAAATCTTTTTAG
This sequence comes from Phoronis ovalis, assembly GCA_028565635.1. Taxonomy (NCBI): domain Eukaryota; kingdom Metazoa; phylum Phoronida; family Phoronidae; genus Phoronis; species Phoronis ovalis. The sequence continues at coordinate 36,961 of JAOXYB010099159.1, forward strand.
ATATTATAAAAAACATTTTTTATGATACTTCTTCTTTCTGACACAAGTGAACAAAGATCTTCAGTAACAAATCTCCTTTTAAAAGTAATGATAAAATTTGGGCATTGCTCTTAACATTAAACAGCTGGGAACATGTATCAAGGAAAACAGTTGCTAATTGCACTTTTGTAACTCAAAAAAAAAACATTCATAAGACTTGCTTTGTACACCCAATATAAATTTAAAGTCGTACCGACTGACAGGGGACTATGGGGTTACTCTCTGCTTTCCGCCTACTCAATGAACCATCTCAATATATTGAATCACTGTATTGTATGTATTGAAATAGCTTACAACTATATCCAACCCAGACTTCAAACGCAACCAGGACATTTCCAGATAATCTAGTTATTAAACATGGACATATAACATTTTACAAATTATTCGCTTTGAAAGGTTGTTGCTGATTTTACCAATAGAGAACAGTACCTCTAGTGGCAGAATTTTTTTTTCTTTTTTTAAATAACTTTAGTTTTATTTAAATTTTAATTATCACTGAGTTATAACGCATGTTAGATAACCATAATTTTTGCTTTGAAAACAACTTGAACTTTGCCTATGGGGATTTAACGTGAAATAATCAATCTTCTAGCATTCCATGCAACAATGTGAACAGATCATACATTTCATTTCTCCAAATTGTGAAATTTAATATCTGACCAGAATAGTTCCAGGTAGTTTGCTAGGTGACGCTTAATCCTTTTGATCTAAAATACATTTTCCTATGCGAATAGGTATGCCAGATATTTTAAAACTATTTTTTGAAGCTGTTTATTAAACTGATATTATAATAATTACTGCTCATTAGTTATTGCAGCTAAAAAAAAACAAAAAACGTAAATCATATACACAATCACATATTGATTGTATCTTGAACAGTATCTTTGTGTAAAACAATGTTTAATTTTGTACCCTACATGGTCCTTTGCATGTTTATGGTATCTTTTTAGCCTGTGTTCAAGATCCTGAGATGGATCGGAACTGTAAACAAATTGATATCTGAAAACTATAGCTTATTTAATTTTTGGGACCATGCAGGTAGTAAAAACACCCATAATTTAATATTTGGAACCAAATTTTTGGTTTTGCTAGATTTTTATGAGTTATTTTATGCTCTCTTCGGGGCATCCTGAGTGTCCAGTCTAAATGCTGAAAAATATACTGTTTCACCTATTCTGACTGTCACCCCCCCAAGCATGAGAATGATCTACACAGAGTTGTTCTCTCAAACGAAGTGAACAGGAGATTTAATAGGGCAATTTATTATTCATCTTCATTATTATATATACTAGAAACAGACCCTGTGAGTCTCGCAAAATTAGTGTCTGGATTAAAGGCTAGGGTCAGAAAAACTCGGTATTAGTGTCTTGCTTAAATGCTAGGAACTGCCACGGAGGTGTTTAACGTACAATTACGCAGTGGGCACAGACCGTACGTTGTCGACATAAAAATTGCTAAAGATGAGAACGTAAGTAATCTACCAGACATGGCTATACAGTGATGGTGCTGTGCACCTAGGCATAGATGTGATGAAAAACCCACTCCATTTGTTTAGTAGTATAGATATTGTCACGATGTTGTCGTGAATTATTATTATTTTAGGTTTAGATTATAAGAAGACTTTGAAATTACAATATATATGTTACAACAACCCCCCTTATATGTATATTGAACCGATTACTATTTGAAACTTATGAC
>JAOXYB010099160.1:0-21573 GCA_028565635.1 Phoronis ovalis
ATGTGTGTGTGTGTATGTGTGTGTGTGTGTGTGTGTGTGTGTGTGTATGTATTATATATTTATATATACAAGCACTTGTTGGATGCGTGAACCCTGTCTTAGTACCATATAATATCACCTAAATTTTAAAATAATTTCTTGCTTGTAATTTGGGGTAAACGCCAGTTTAAAAAGTTAAAAAGTAATATATTGACTATCCTACTTGTTTAATGTTTATATTATAGCATATGAAACAATTGCACCTGCTTTGGCTGGTACTTACAAAATTAAATTAAGGGATGTATATATAGGACAATGTTCTTGCTTTACCACACAAGCTATCATGATTTCCCCTTTTTATCATATGATGTAAGGACCAATCAGTGCAGTTGCGATTCGGTCGTCATCGTGCCCAATAATGTAGAGTGTTACTTATATTCATATTTTTTTTCTCTTTTCCTTCTTTGCGTAGGCATTTGTGTTTCTTTTAGTTTGAAGGGGAATAAACGTGGAACATATTGACACAAATATTAATCTGTTTTAATGGATTTATTTAAGTTAGGACAAAAGTATAAAATTTCTCATTTGTGATTGTTTAAGTTTAATTGCGGGGCTAGTCTTCAAACTATAGAAAAGCTGAATCATTTTGGTGGTAATGCCAGGGCAACTGGGAGTAGGACACATAGATTTTATAAACTTCAGTTCTAATATTTTGGCACATTGGTTGGGATGTTTTTACCCGGGTGTTTTATAATGTTTGTTAGTATAGAAGTGGATGGCAAAAGAATATGACATAAACATGCATGTATATATATCTAAATTAATGGATTTAATTCATTATTGATTTTTTTGTTGTTAACTGATATTGCACGTGTGCCATTAATATCTTATCCAGTAATTTTAATTATAATTAAGACATGTTACAGGCTTGTTATTTCTGAAAAGGAATGCCCAAATGACTTTAAATTCAAGTGTCTTTTTGTTAAAACAAGATGTTTTTGAATTATAATTTTTAAGTTGAATTTTGTAATTTCACCTTTGAATGAATTATGATAATAAGTTTATAACGAGATTTTGTTTTTTAATGTGGTTTTTATTTTATTTGTTTTGATTGTCACTGTAAAGTGGAAGATTAACTGGCATTGAAAATAAAATAAAAACAGGGGATTTTCAATGAAAAAAACAAGATAAAAATATATCTTTTATAGCCCAAACGCCTGGATTTCAAAATATTCATTACTCATTATACAATGCAATGTACGCGCTGGCCTTACAATGTTCCTTTGTTGTTTGATATGTAATATAATTATTTTAGTATCTTTTCGCATTGTGATGACATTATTTTGAAGAAATAAAGAAAATGTAAGTCGGGGTAACAGGTTAATTCATTTATATAGAGCATCTTTTCTTACAATTTCATGCGTAACTTGAACAGATTTGATTCAGAATCATAGGGTACCAGGATACTAATTTTGAAAAGTAAATGAAGCACAAGAAGTTGAGTACAAATATATATGTGTGTTCTGCCTCTGCTCGAAGTAGAAGAATATTCTCGTGAATAGCTGTACCAGTCTCTTCTATTATTGTTGAATACAAATATGTTTTCGGCATTTGCTCAAACTGGAAGAATCTTCTCGTGAATGGCTGTCTCAGTTCCTTCTATTATTGAGGGCTATAGGGGAGGGGTATCGCGGGGAGGGGGTATCGCGAGCAGCGAGCATTGGGGTCTGTTAAGTGCGAGCAGTGAGCATTGTCTTTTGGCGACCATTTTGTTGCTTTGTATCATATCATAATTTTGTTAACTATTTTGTTTTGTCGACGGTTTTTTTTTTCGGTTGTCGATTTTTTTGGCGACCGTTTTTTTTTGGTTGTTAATTTTTTTTGTTAAGTGCGAGTAGCGAGCATTGCCGATTTTTAAGTACGAGCATTGCACCTTGGGGTACCCCTTACCCCCCTCATTATTATACATGTGCTCTTTTTCTATATAATTGTATTTCCAGTCAAATAAAACTTTATAAAGTAAATGAAATACAAAAAGTTGTGCGTAAATATTGGCCTTTGGCCAAAATCTGCTTTGTGGTAGCAAATGCGACAGAGCGAACTATTATTTTTTAAAACACTAAAAGTGATTCGCTGATGTATCAACAAATATATTATACAAAATACAGACTTACTATTAAATCAGTGTCACATGCTGTTAATGTTTGCAATTGCCTAATATAGCTTTGGGCTTTTTTGTCAACATCATTAGATTATTTCAACTATCCTGTGCAAGATAGTTAAGTGGAGCTTTGTGAAAGTCGTTGCCTAATCGCGTGCAACATTTTGGTTTGCAGTATGTAATCAGCATCTTAGATATTTATCTACGATTTCGTGTATCAATATTCGGATTATTTCACTATTGTAGTATCCTAACTTGTAAAGGTGGTGATAGATATACGCATACATTAAATGAATGAAATCACAAGCAGAATTTGAAGTAAATTTATTGTAAATTAATATAAATTTGTTTACAGTATTACTAATTAAGAGTTCGAAAACAACAGTTTATAAGAATCGAACATCAGTATTGCAAAGTTATGTTTGAGTCCCTATCTACATGTGTCCACATAAAAATTACATTTTTATTTACACTTATGAAATACATTATGTGCAGACATTGTAAATTTTATTCGCAATGCTTTTTTTTTACAAATTTCATGATGCATGTACATTAGGGAAAATTTGTTTGCGTGTGTCCGTTGTGAACAAATTTAACCACCAGGCGTCGTCTCTTAACATACAGCGGAGTATCCCTTATTTTTCCGAATTTAGGTTATCCCCTGATTATATCCCCATGCAACTACTTTAGGGTTGTTAAATATGTTGAGTCTGTTTCATTTTATTAATGTCAAAGCTTGAATATTGCATTTTTTTATATAAAATAACTAATTTTTCGATAAATACTCTTCTGTTACACAAGCACATAAAACAGACTGTAAACAACGCCTTGGGTAACATTTAAATATGTTTCGTTACAAAAAGTTACGTAGGCTGCATTTACGTGTCAACAAAGGCGCAAATTATTTTTTCTTCTTAATAATCTAGCGGTCACACTGGACTAATCGCACCGAAGGAAGGGACAATTATATCCATTGTAACTTCTAACAAGCATTTATTATACGAAGGTGGTCGCGATCGTTCCAGAACGATTTTAAGATATCAGAAGTACAGTTGTTGTTCCGTGTCATGCATTCAAACTATCTGACTTACGTACAAATGCATAATATGAATATTGAAGAATTCGTAAAATTTTCCACCGTTCCGTTAATATATTTCTTAGCTCGAACACTCGTTATCGTAGTTGTTATTTTAGCGTGTATCACATACAACAAAGACCATGCAGGTCACGTTACACATATTATCAAGTGCTCAAGCATAGGAGTCGTACCTGGTCCCGGGAACATATATGAAGCAAACAAGTTTGAGCCACGTGCCTAGGCTACACCTTCTTATTCTTAACCAATGAGAGTGTTTCCTGTTAAGTGGGGATGATGCCGATGGGGTCAGAAGTCACATAGACCGTCCGCCACAAGTAATAAATCGTCGTAAAGCGTGTCTGGCCATCTTTTTGTAACGTAAAAATGAATCTTTAAGTTCAGCTTCATTTATATTCTGATTAATGTACATGTTGATATGGATGATTTTAGTATCATTCTTGGAAAAGTGTGATTTTACAAGAAAAACATAAAAAACAAATGTTATCTTTATATTGGAATGTATTCTGTATAAAACTGGAAAACTATAAAATGTTAATTGTACAATTATCATATTTACAAAACAGTAAAAGAATAAACTATAAAGTTCTATATGAAGCATAATTATATACAAACAAGAACAAATATAACAATCTCAGAACACCTTAAAACAAATCTTAATATTTTCTTTTTATAAATTCTGAGCTTAATAATAAACAGTACATATTTTGATCATACAGCAGTAACAACAGGTGCATGGTAAACTATTCATACAGCAGTAACAAGTGCATGGTAAACTATTCTGCCATGCATACAGCGACTGGTGAGCGTTGTATATATCAATCTGTTTTCAACAAATATCAGGCTACTTTTGACTCCCTCTATCTTTCCATCAACCCGGGTAAGTACTTTATATGTTCAACATATCTCCTCGGTGTCAACCAAGTTCTCTTCATTTTATCAATCCTAAAAAAGAAAAGAAACATTTCTTAACGTTACAATGCTCGAATGATTTCCTATACAATTTTGAAGGAAGATAATCATCAGGCCACGCGCCAGTTTATCTGAATACAATGGTTCAAAACATATTGCAACTTTGCAACCTCAAAGAAAATAGATGTGTAGTTTAAATAATTATCAACTAGATCATTACGGCTAGATCTTTTAGCAAGTAGTGATTACGCCTTGTGAAGTGTCATCTGGTTAAAGGTGGAATTGTATATAATTAGAAGACCTTCTTAACTTAATTGATAAAATTACAAACTGCAAGATAAAGGTGTTTTTATGAGATGTATAAGGTCCAACCCTCTTAGCATGTGAGATAAAATTAATTTCATATCTAGTACCGACCCTATTGAAAATTTATCTTTATTAATTTCAGTTTTATTGATATTTTATTTCTTTTATGTGTTTTTACTGGCTGAGATAATTAAGTGGTGTGTCTTATTAATTTAGAATTTAAAAATAAGTATATATGTATGTCGAATTTTAGAATAATGCAGGAATATCAGTGTTTTGATGTTTGTTGCAATCTGACGTGTATACATTTTCCTAAATATTTTCATAATTTAATTTGATTGTTAATTTTTGCAAAACGAAATATTTAGTACAATGTGTATTAATTTGGATAGTTTAAGCACACTCATAAGCTATCAATGAAAATAATCAGCTTACCTATAGCTATATATTTTAGTCAAACCAGTTGTTGAAATCGAATAAATCATGCTCTTCTGATGGACTAAAAGGTTCGGGTAAACTGTCTGACTCATTGCTCTCAACAGACCCGCATGGTGATAACACTGGCTGTATCGCGGCAAATGCTGCATCCACTGCGGAACTATCGTCAAGTACATCTTGCAAATGTTTTATATATTCAATTGCACACCTTAAAGTGTCTACTTTGCTCATCTTTCTGGCTTTTCCGTTTTTTGTAATTGTTGGCAACTGTTGGCGTAGTCTTACAAATGTATTGTTTATTGTTTTCACTCTATTTCTTTCCCGTTCATTTCGTCTTGAAACAGTAACTGGTTGAGATTTAGGTAAATTATACCCAAATTTGGCGAAATCTAATCTGCGTTTACATCTCATAGGCGACGAGCTAGGCGCTTGGATGGCTGGAGCTATTCTAATTGGCGTTGTTGCTGGTGAGGATTGGACACTTCCAGAATTTGACAATGTCGACGTAGATGATGACGGGGAATTACCCGTGCAGTAGTTAGCAGTTACTAATAAAAACGTTGGCTGATTGTTTGGACTTGTTGGCACAGATGTAGCACTAGTGATAAACGCGGGTATCATATTTTCTCCTTGCATTTCCCAAGCCATTTTCGGATCTAACTTCTTGCAGACTGAGACTGTAGTATAACGTCTCGCACAGTGATCTAAATAGACAGGTAGATCGGCTTTTTATATCATATAAAATTAATCGGCATCAGGTCTAAGCTCCGCCCCTTAACTAGCATTTATTGTGTACAGCATTGCTGGCCACACGACTGACGCGAGATCTATTGGACTGATCCAGTAAAGGGGAGCAAGTAAATAAATCAGAAATATGTCATGGTGAAACTTATGTAAAAATAGCAAATACTCAGATATCGCCTTGTCGTAAACTATGATCAACATTGTAAACTCACATCGCGATTTTTACATAATTGTATAAAAATTATTTTTTTCCTGAAATTAGTTTTTCGTGCAGTTAGATCACATGCCAACATATTTGTTAGCTTAGTCTAATTTCTCTATTTGCTCTTTCTAACTTAAGAGCTGGTAAACGGTTTGTAAATATATTTAATATAATGGCTCTTTAGATGCAAAATTGTTTTTTTGAGGTTAAACACAAAGCGCTATGTTCTCATCACCATTTACCTTTGCGGTGTTACGTATGGTTAAGTAGTTTGACATCTCGTTTTTGATCACTGATCCGCAGCAGCTTGCATAGTTTTATCTAACCTAAACATAATATGGCCTTTATAGACTTTCACAAAAAGCCCCTCAGTGATTTATAAACGCCGAATGAGAACGAATAGTTATAGATTTTATCTATAGTTTTATTTTTGTTACCGTATCATTACATAGCGTAATTATTAATTGTGAAACTCCTTCAAGGCTAGGATATTTATATATCCTAGTTCAAGGTAACGTTGTGCCTTAATGCGGGCCATCCACCTATGTACGTAACAAGTGGATACATTTTTAACCTTATGCCCTGGGTTATGGTCCGCCTTAGGGCTTGTGTATATATGTATGTATGTATGTATGTACGTAACAAGTGGGTATGTTATTAACCTTAGGGCGTAAATTAGTCTGTATGATCACCGATCGGTCTGTGTTCCGATAACGCTTTGTGAATAAACCCATAACCCCGGCCTTTGACATGTTTGCATAGCTCTGTAGTCTGTATATACCAGCAGACCCTCAGGCTAGCGCCCCTATGAACTTGACAAACTTTTCATCTGGAGATGGACTGATAAGGAATTTTTGATTCTCAGTATTGTTCTGACGACAGAAACAAATCTCAAACTTTGATATAAACAAAATAAAAAGCCATAGACATGCATCAGGTTATGTAGTTGCAAAAACTTAATATACCATGCTAAACGAAGCAGGACCAATTCTTTCAACTATGATGACTTTTATCTGCTCATACAGCCAAGGGATGAGTTCAAATGCATCAATTAAAATTATGACGGGGGCGAAATGCGGGTATATTTAGAATAGCTAATCTAATGTTTGGTGATGGTGATCTTTCTTTTGAACAGATATACGGGACAAATATATGAGCGCCATGTATTATTATAGTCGAGGTCAAAACTAATGTGCAAAAAAGTTGAATATTAAATAATGGGTATATATTAGGAGCTTCCTGTCATGAATAATCCAATAAATTTATCACAATTAAATTTTGGATTTTTATGTTCTCTGGAAAACTTGATAAGAATGATCGACGTTGCCTAGTGTTACCTACTGTGTCTGGTTTACGGATTTAAAGCGCAAATCAATCTCGCTTCAAGCCTTTTGTTGTGAGAAAAGATTAAGAATTTGCCAGTACATCTCGAATTCTAAGTACTGTTTATTTTCATTCCAGTTGTGCATGTAAATCTTTGTTTTCTGTGTTTCCCAGTTTTGTTTCAATTGTATTTTGCTATTAGGTTTAGGGCAGTTAATTCACTGTTTTAACTAAGTACAATAAATTAGACACATTAATTGTCTCCCTAATTTTATAAGTTCTTACACGTTCTAAAATGTTCAATATTATTATCTAATGCCAAAATTTGATTGGAACATTATTAATCCAACTGTACCCCTTTCATTGAAGTGTCAGATAGACACAGGTCATTCTATTAAAGGTGAGAAATAAAACCGAGAAAGTTATTATGTAGATACATAAATTATGACAGCTACCAATATTATTTTATTTATCTAATTTTGTTGACATCGCAATTGTAGTCTCTATTAAGCTTGTCATAATGTAATCTTGTAATTACTTTAATATCTATCACGATTGTCATATCCATTTATAAATTACTATACAGTGTTAATGTGGTAGCAATTATACAGGGTTCTGCGCAGCTCTCGTAATCCACATATCTGCATGCCAATAGAATCTTTTGGCCTCACTTTTGGCATGAGTTTATTAAACGAACTAAATAAAGTTGATATAAACTCCGTCTGTATTTTTGACCAATGTGTACTGCGCAGAATTGCATGATACTGATTATTCTTAATGGACAAAAAGATGATAAATTTCCCTGGTAAACTTCGCGCAAGTTTGTTTCACGGAGGGATTTTTATTTATATATCTTTTGATCACTTTAAATATATTTAATTAACACCAAAGCCCGGGCACATATTAAGTACATAACCGTACATAACGACAAATGCAAAAGGCATGAGGTTACTATACGCATCATTTCAGCAGGAATATAATAGACCCTTCCCGGTGCTCGCCCTGTGAGTTTTGCTAACCCTTTATCAGGCTATCATATTCAATTTTAATTTATTCATGTTAAATTGCTTAATCATTTAAAGTAACCCAATGCAGTCGCGTGCCTTGGCCTTTGTGTTGTTAACAATTCCAGTTACTGAACCCCGGGTGCTGAGCCGTTCCAACCGACAGATTAAAAAGAAGGGAAAACTCAGGGTAGACTCATAAAACTCTCAATTAAATATCCAGCTAAATAATATCCCGAATCACAGCAGCACGCCAGTCTTTAATGATCGATCAGCTGTATCTTTCAAAATTAAAAAAAAACAAAACAGTTTAGTTCAACTTACATTTTTTGAAAGAAAATCCAGTTTTATGCTGTGACCGGTACTGTCATCGGCAAATTAAAGATGCAATAATAACAATAAATATATAAAAATAATAAAACTAATTAATTATACCTGTGGATTGCTATTCTATATATATATGATTATTATGAGCTCACTATTTACAGTACCCTTAATTTGCACATTAATTAACACTACCAAATTTTGGGAATTGAAGTAGATTAAGTAAGAAGTAATTATTTATTTATGGACAATTTTTTTTAATATGTGATAGACTCTAGGATCAAATTGCATCAAATGTGAATGCCCGTTCCAAGTAGTAGATGTTAGGAGATGATCTTATCAAGTTTATTTGTAATATAGGGATAAATATATTTAAAAAATGTAGATTGATCAAGGATATTTTAAGATCATGTAGCAGCATCGATTGTACTATAACTATTATGTGTAAATTTTGATTTCCCGATATCATTGAAAGATGATCAACCGGAACTACAAAAGTACACCGCTTTCTGTTGCCAAAGGTAAACGATTTGAAATAGACAAATAATCCGATCCGTCTCTATCTTTACTACAATAGTGCTTAATAACATTTTTGTGAATGTGGTTTATATTATAATCTGATATGGCAGACATTTGAGAATTAATTTTAGATATTTCAAATATTTTTTTCAACCATAGTCACCGACTAATGCTTTTGGGGCGGACCTGAATTGACAAGTGACACGTGTTGTCGTGTGCCGAACAAAACCTTAATTGGTCGTTTTTTTTGTAATAATCCTCTCAGGTGTGAAGTAACAATAGATAAATCAGCGAAGTGTTTAAATGTTTTCACTAACTTTATATTTATTACTATATCGTTAGAAACTGCCGCTAGATTTATGTTTTTGTTATTTATGATATATAATAGCGTCAAGTAGTTTTCGTCGGTAGTGGGCTATAAAAAATATAAATTTATTTAACAGTGACTTATTAATAAAGAAAGAGGTTAAGTTGGTATTTCGTACGAGGTCACAAAGGCCACTTAATACTATAATACACTTTGAATACAGCACAAGAAATGCGCCTAAAGACCGCGCTCTTTGTTTTCGTATGTGTACGATCGAGTCATTTTATTTATCCATAATGAAACCTCTTTCTGGCAGCCTAACCGGATCTTTTTGTATTTTCCTCTGAAAGAATTGTTTGCATTAGTTTTAATTGTACCCTATTAATTGGGACTCCACATAAATTTTAATGCTTGGTTAATAATTGGACACTGACATGACTCCGTAAATCTTGTTAATACATACGTACGTGCATGTACCTTTGGTATCTGCTGGTGCATGATTGCATCAGCATAGTCCAAGGAACCACGCATCATCTCCACCTTTATCCAACTGGATGGCCTCTGACCTACAAAGCCATTGAGACGAGGCACTAAATCCGGCGCCACGCGTCCATTATCCGTGAAGTGTTATAGCGACTGATAAATAAATTATTGATAGTACGGTTTGTTCTTATTCATAACACCTTATAATATCCCGCATTAACAAGTCAGATAATCTTAGAGCATATATTATATTTCATTAAAGTTGACATATAACAACACTACATCACTATAAGTTCAGAACTGTAAACCTATCTTAACCATACCAGGCCCTGGACCAGGCCCTAGGGTAATCAACACGTTTAGACAGTGTATTTATAAGTCAGGTGTAGATACGATAGAATCTTGTCTAGTCGCATATACGTCAGGCTTTACAACGCGACTTCACTTACAAAAAAATGTTGTTTTTATTTAAAAAACGAACAATTTTCCTAGAAATATTATGCTAATTACTTCGTGTCACTGGATTTTGTATTTCTATAAGGATAAACTAATCTATCTGGTATTTGTATTGACATTCGTCGATGTCATCAATTTCTTTGCAAGTGAAATAAAAACATAACATAAACAAACACATATTTCTGGAATATATCAATGACTTAATCAAAAAATACAATCACAAGGATTTAATATTTTATCAGTTGTTATTATCTTTTTACTGTTAAAAAGATTCACCTGGTTTTGTTTATATTTGGGGTAGTGATATGTACTGAGGTATTTCTTTCAATCTCTGATGTTATCATTATTTATTCTGTCTTTTATTTGTCGTCACCTTTATATGTACCGCTTTCTCATTAATTCCGCTATTTATGTTACAAAATAACCAGAATCCGCAAATCTCAGCTCTCGATCAGTTCATATCTGCTAAATAAACTCAATCCTTAATGAGAAATTAAAAGGATTTAAATATCATGATAGGGTTTTATTTCCTTTTAATTCGATCGTCAAACACCATCAGTTAATTCTGAAGGATAAAAAATGTTTTCCCCAGAAAATTGGCCTGATATCGAACGCTTTTATGTTGTAAACATAACGAAACTTATAAGTCTAGTTTTATATCGGTTATAGATGAATTCATTTTATTAAAATTTGCAACAATGTCAACATGGGCTCCCGGTTGATGTTTTGTACATATTTGTGACAAGACGATCTGCATACAAACATGTAATTAAAACTAACTTATAACAAAAATTGCCTGCGTGCGATTAAAAAAATATACTTTAATTGCACTGATGTTTGTTACTTGTTAAATCTCGTTAAAGGCGGGAAATAGTTGTGGGTTTCATCCTTTTATATTTTTGGCATTAAATATGACAATAATATTAAACTTTTTGCTTTTCTGAAAATAAATATAATTTTAAACTATTAAAATTATATGCATGTTATCGGGTGGGATGTATGAAACTTTCAGCTAATTTGGAGGTATTATAGCTAATTAGGGGGATAAGTAGAAAAGAAGAACCGTTCCTCTTTGTGCTTTGATAAGCAGATGTGTGGTCTCTAGTATTTAATATATAAATAATCAATGATAACGCTGTCTCTTGGCGAAAATCTTTATTTGTATGAGTATTCATTCAGATATATCCTCTACTTTTGTTACGAACACTTATACACGAGTCGATGGGCCTAATCATTTTATTATTTCTTCAAAAGAACACTTAACTCCCATAAAGCCACCTTTAATGCCGTGATGTATTTCGAGTATACAATGATGCTTAACTCCGATAAAGCCACCTTTAATGCCGTGATGTATTTCGAGTATACAATGATGCTTAACTCCCATAAAGCCACCTTTAATGCCGTGATGTATTTCGAGTATACAATGATGCTTAAATCCTGAATATATTCGTCATGGTTAAACATTTGTTGGTATAGCATGTACATCTTTAGTATCGACTTCAAACATGACAATTTATTACAGAATTAGTTCTTTGCCTAGACCGAAAACAACTGTCCATTATTTACGATAAGCCGTATTCTAAATTTACTTTTAATTCATTAATAAATTTGAAATCAATTTACTGAAGATATTTTAAAAACTTATAAACAAAGTTTATTCCTTTTATTAAATATTTACAATGGCCGTATTTTAACTTGTGTAAAACTCGGGGTGAAAATTATTTTCGACATCGCTGGATTTCGAATCATTAATAACGGATATTGTCTGTTCCGAACAGACGCTTGATAAACGTGTGCTGACTAAGCATACATTATAAAACCTACTTAACTCCTACCGAATATATATTTTTATTGCCGTTATAGTTGCATACATTATAGAGAACCTCAATCAGTCGTATTAAACTACAACAGGTCGTAAATTGTGTATGTCATGCCCGATGTAATGTTGGGTTTGACGCGTCCTGGTTAAAATTTAAATGCACTTTTGCCTTCAATTATTTCGGAATTGTTTTCAACATGAAACCTTGTGCATGCATCTTTTGTAATTCACTGGATAAATAAAGAATACCTTGTATAGATCTCGAATGAATGGGACACTTTCCAACATTACTTATGGTACATTACACTGGTACAAGGGTATTTTCTTCAGGTGTAGGTAAACTATACATCTCCCCCGTCATTATAGTTGTCTATGCGATGAGCAAAAACATTAAAATCAGTCCACCTGCGTTTAACATAAACCTTAAAAATGGTTTTAAATTTACACGTGCCCTAATATAAATATTATTGTTCTACACTTAATGCTTAGAAAGTATTTAGAGGTAGAAATACCTGTAAATTAAAAGTAATATTTAAAATGCAATTGATATTATAAGAACTAAGGAAATAAATACGTCCGAGGTTAGGGACGTTGTTTGATATTCAAGTGTTCTGTACAACTCAGTAAGCATTTTACAGTCAATTAGTTTACAATCAAAGGATCACTATAAACCATATGTACAGACTCTTGGTACATTCAGTTTTATTTATGGACATAACGCTTTGATTCTAGGCTTCCATCGACCTAGGATATATAAAACTCTAACAGTTTTATATATCCTAGCATCGACCGAAGCCGTCCACAGTGATAAATGCATGTTTTTTTATTCTGGTCAGGGAAATTATCATTTTCCCTGCAAAGCGACATCTGGTTGTCAAGGCCTGTTTGAAATACTGTTTCATTAAATACTACAAAACTCTGTCATAAGAATGATGAAGTGGGCCTTTTTCTATTTTGTATACAGCCAGGCAAAATAGATATAAAAACATGGGATGAATCATGCATTTGTTCTGTCCGAACAAACATTTTAAAGAGATGCAAACAAATATCAAAATCTAAGGGTTCATATCCTGGAACTATTATAACTAATATAATAGTCCCAGCTATACCTCTAGACATTATTTGAACAGGTAAGATTCGTGGTTCCCGGGTTGGTTGTGATAAAAGAATATAGTAGATATGTGACTAGTTGACCGCTCAAAATTTAGAAAAATTGGCTGCAATTTCATTAAATTTGGAACTTTTTAAAGTCCCAAATTTAATGAACCCTGGACTATAATATTAAAATATTATAATATTAAAGTTAAAATATTATAGTCCACGAAAAAAAAAATACTAAACAAGCTAAATGCATTAAAGCGATGGGGTTATTTGTTGCACTTATGTAAGTGTTCTATATTTTCTACACCTCAGTTAAGTCATTATTAATGTGCCTATATTTACTTTAGACGCACTACACCGGTAGTAGTACTCTAACACCTAGACCGTTATTAAAGAAAAGAAAACAATTATGTTTATTTTTGTTTCCAAACATTTTCAGCTTCAATTACTTTTTAAATATAGTGGTAAAATATATGTCAGTTTACCCACGTGCGCTAAGTTAAAATTAATAAACGCCATATAATGAAAAGTGAAAAATTAAATTGCACCTTTGTTTGTACGCGTTGTAGTTATATATTTTCATAAGCACACTTGGATTACTCCCTTTAGTATTTGCTCCGATGCCAGCATGTATTTGTTAATGGCACTCGTAATTTCAGTAACAAAGCACGCGTTGGTAAAAAATGTTTTTTTTAGTAATTGTTCCTGCATACTGCATGACCTGTCACGCCAATCTAAGTAGTATACAATAATGATGCATGGTAGACTTTTACAAGTCGGCTCTACTACTTATGATAATTGAATTGGATATCAAATAATATAAAAAATCTCTAAAAAGATGAGTTACTTTTGAAACCATACTTTTCTGAAGAAATTATGGAAGACAAAAGGTTTAGTAATTTTCATAATTTTCCAACTTCAGCAATTTTTTTATATGATAATCTAATAGGGCTATTCTCCTCTTAGAGTGTCAAAATATGTACTACTTAGATCATTGTTCAGGTTATGGAGCTACACACTTACACACACTTGTGGCCACTATGTTTACCCGATAATTAACATGACAATAAATACAATATACATTGCCACTATATCTTTCTATTCATAGAAAAAAATGAAACTTCGAAAAAATAAAGTTTGTGATACGTATATCAATGAAAATGAACGCGCGAATAAACTATATCTTGTGACAAGCATCTTTTGTTACTAATTAATTTCCAATTTATATATTAATCACAGTTTGGAAAATAGCTGTACTCGAAACGATTCAAAATGCATGTCGCCCATTCTCTTATAAAGCAAATAATGAATGCTAAGAACTAAACTTCTGTACTAGAACACTAAGGAAACATATTGTATATTATTCTATATCAATAAGAGATGGTATCGTTCAGTAATTGCCCGCGAGTAATATAACGTGATCATGCACACTGCTTTTCACTTGCTTGTCCAGTTTTTAATATAGTAAATAATGAGGTCAAAGTATTAGATATGATTGGACATAAAAAGCACCTCACATAGAGTGCATACACCTGCCTTTATATAGAACGGAAAGTACAGACTGAACGCTTGACTCGTCAAAGGCCTTAGACAAATAGAGTAGATATCATTTACTGTACGAAAAGACTTAGACATTACACTAAAGTATATGATATTAAATTAACAAATTAACATTCAATTTATAAATTATTTGTAAGGTATTTATATATCGATTGCCTTTTTTAACTGTTCACCGTCTTTGAGTTGAATGTAGGTGCTCCCATCCACGTTGTATATATAATAATTTTTTTGGATACAGTTTATTTTAAAAATTTACTAGATATGATGTACTGGTTGATAAAGTAGGCCTGGTCATTAAATTATTTTTTAGAGAACATTTAGTAATTTCGCATCTTGTGTTTATCTTCTGAAAAAATTGAAGCTTTCACTGAAGCTGTTGTGCAGGGTTATTGTGACAAATTTAATGGCATCCACTGGATCTAACACCCGCTTCGGCACTGGCACTCTCAACAAAGGATAGACCCTACATTTGTCTACATTTTGCGCCTTCTAGTGGAAAAAATTGACTTATTCGAAAGCAGGTTTTCGTTAGTTCCGGATATTTTAGTTGGCGTTGGTAGTTACAAGTTTAGAACTTTTTGTTGTTTTAGTTTTACTCATTTTAATTATAATAAACCTTTTAATTGAAAACAGTGAAAGAAGAACTAATATGTATTGTCTACACGCGGTAAGTACACCCTAACACTGAAACTGGAATACTTCCAGACCCTATATAATAGTTTATAATACAGTATAGTATGCCTTAGCTTAGGCATTAGCTTAGGAGTTAGGGACTTTAAACTAAGTCAGACCTAGGATATATAAAACTCTAAGAGTTTTATATATCCTAGGTCAGACTAAGGCTCCTTCGTTGCCAGATTCTTTGTTATTTACGAGTTTGTGAAATTATAGATATATAGATAGATTGTTGTAAGTTTTACTTTTGAAACTGTGACGTAGCTGCAGTAACTTCCAGCCTCCTTCAGGTAATCTACGATATTCTAATTTCTATTGACCAGAGTAACCACAACGTTGCCTGCGTAGACGTACGCTGGTTAGGATATAGGCCCGGGGCAGTCAATATGGAAGTGGGTACCCATGTTCCAACATGGTTTTTCAAAAAAGCCCAAACGAAGTGAAATTCTGCAAAAATGCACCCCTAAGGAAGTGACTTATGGGGAAAAACACCCCTATGGAAGTGTCACACTTTCAAAAGCCACCCCTTTTCGTGATTTTAGCCAAAAAATAGACCCTAAGCGCGTAACGCACGTAACTCACCGGCAGTTCGAAAAACATACCCTTTCACGCGAAATTTTGTTGGAACATGCGTGCCCACTTTCATATTGACTGCCTCCCCCCGGGATATAGTCCTAATAACACTTACTTTCTTGCGACCAGTCTGAGACAAGAGAAACCCAAGACCCTACAGACAGGCCATAGGCTGTACATACATTGTAGGTCATGTATCCCAGGCCCTGGATTATGTTGATAGCAGCCCTGGATTATGTTGATAGCTGCCCTGCTAGTGCTGTAAGGGTACAGGATGCATAACACTGTCATAACTGTATGGTATGGTCTTGGTTTATTTTTGTTTTTGTGATATGCAAACTTTTTGGTTTTCAGCGTCATCATGCAGAAACTCACAATTGGTTGCGTTGTACAATGTGCCGCTCTGAGCAGCAGGGCTTGAATGCATTAAACAGAGCAAAGCAAAGAGAAGTCAAATGGCCAGAACCCAAACAATACAATGATGACAACCCAATTAAAGTATGTACTAAATAATTTGTCGGCTGTCAAAGCGACATCTAGTTGGTCACTGAGTAAATATTATAGCTGTTCTTCAGAGCTATATATGTGATAGAAACAATTCCCTTAACCAATCATGTTTGCACTATTTCAGGATCCTCATGTGTACACAACAATAGATGATGCCTTCTCCTCAATACTCCAGTACCTAACCACAACAACAAGACAGTGCAAAGTAAGTTGCAATCTGGAGATATAATTCTACTTTGGATGTTCATCTGGTTACATTATTTTATCCTCTAATAATTTAAACTTATTAAGTTTTAATATGTTACATATCAATAGCCAGGTTTATTTTAAATTTATATATAATTACCCTAAATATATCATTATATTATTGTCTTAGATTTCACACTGATGTAGAGGTATGGCTTTTAAATGGATTATTTACATGCAATCTCACAACATTGCGTTTTGTAAATGAATTGCATAAACGAGCAGCAATGCCCAGAATTGTGCGGTCATTTGTAAATGAATTGGATGAGCGAACAGAAATCTTCAAATGCAAAGCCCAAAATTGTGCAGTAATTTGTAAATGACTTGCGTGCAAACAGAAATCTTCAGTCTCAAAGACCAGAATTGTGTGGTCATTTGAGTTCACCTCTTAGTGCAGCAACTGCTAAATATACTTAATTACATATACATCTAGGGCCCATTGTCAAAAACATTGTAAAGTAAGTTACAATTCTGTAAAGCATGACTTATAACTAGTATGACATATAAACAAATGCTTTGAAAGAAAAATCGTACCTTTACGACTTGTGTAAGTACCTTTACAGAGTTACAGAATCAGTAATTGCAGAAATCATAATCGATGTTTCCGACAATGGGTTCCTGATATTGATTATTTACTCAGAGGCAATACAGCATGTTACTTCTTGTTTCAAAATGTGCACTGATTGCTGCCATTATTTTTTAGTAGATAAGCAGTAATATTACAGTTCACTGTTTTAAAACTTTTAATATGTTTCATGTAAGTGGAAATATTGTATAAAAATTATTTTATTTAAGTTGTGTAAATGGCTTTTTCTTTCAACATTCTTTCCCCAAGTTGAAGAACACTGTTTAATATTAATCCACTTCTTCATAGAGATACTACAACAGCTGCCCAGCGTCATCAAAAAATCCGAACGATCGTCATCACTGCAACAGGTTTCACACAACACAGTATTCAAAGACTCAACAAAGACATCCAGTAAGTTGTGCATACTCACAGTTAAGATCTATTAAAATAGCAAAAGAAACATTATATCTGACGAAATGATGCAAAGTGCTTGCAGTTCATGTAGCAGTTTGTTGTAGTAAATGCCATAGGTGCTCATGAGCATTTTACAATAACCTGAATAACCCTATCTTATTATTGATATTAAGCAGAAATATTATCCCTAGGCTAACAATACTGTTCTTGGATGCAATATGATCAAGATAGCCTAGAAAGATTCTGACCAGTTAAATCTACAAAAAGAAAAAAATGCGGAATAATTATTGTATTTTCACATAAAAACGAGTGCACCATAGGCTGTTTGCAAAATGTTAAAAGGCAAAGACAAATACATACTATATACATGCTTTAATAAATTACTAGCTTTAATCTCAAGATTGTGCTGAGGGACACAAATGAGGGTTCAGTCGTATGAATAAAGTATGCATGGTCAGCAGCAGTTTAATATTCTATTTGTGAACCTATCAACGCTGTAGAATAACTTTGATATATTCGGTAGTCTGGCGTTTGTATATCCTCAAGAAAAGTATTTTAAATACAGCAGACATCATGTCTTTAGTTTGTAAATCACTCACCAACACCTCTTTGTGTATGTCTTCTTTGTATACTGCTGAGTACATTTATTATAAAATCCAAGTATGTGTGTTATACTTGAATCATCTATAAGCTTAAACTTGTTATTGTAGCTGCAGACTGCAGAAGATGTGCATGTAGTTGTTCATCCTGGTACTTATGCTGTCACTACTGGAACATGGGGAAAAGAACAGAGACAGCAGACTCATGTTGTCCATGTGGATCAAGGACAAAGTGTTAATTTAAACTTCATGGTATAGCTGTCATGATATGTTCCATCGTAACTTGCATTTGTGGAACTTGTGATTAGGAGGACAGAAGCCACTTGGTGTCTTTCTTGCAAGACAATCAAAATTAGTTAAACTATGTTCAATTGCATGCACGACAGTACATCAGTGGCTTTTGGTCTCCCAACTCTTCCATCATTTCTGTCGAGCAATCCTGCATCTAGGAAATACATGCATTTGTATTTTATGTTTGTAATATAGTATGAAATGGACATATAAGTGCTGGTTTTCATTGCAGTAGTGACACATTAATTTTTGACATTTTAATGGGATCTACTATGTATTGTAATAACAATAGTCTGTCGAGTAATAGGATTGCAATCTTTTCTAAAGTATAATTTTAAATTAAATTAAGAGTCAGTGGTATGCGCATGCCTTGTAAACTAAGGGAGAGTTAATTGAACTTTTGGCTACTCAGATACCAGGCCTTCCTAACCAGCGTGGACTCAAACTGTCAGTCCGCATATGCGCACCTGCTTCCTACTATTCAAACCCTTTTTCCGGGCTTCGCATTAAAATTCCTACTATTCGAACCATCATTTCTGCGGACTTGTACAAGTTGCCAGGAACAGATTTCCGGAGACTCAAACTTGCTGTTCAAGTCTATGGAAATGCTGTTCAAGTCTCGGTGCAAAACCCGGAAAAAGGGTTCGAATGGTAGGAAACAGGTGCGAGTATGCAGACTGATGGTTCGAATCCACGCTGGTTAGCTTGGATACTATAGAACATAACTGCAGACTCACTATTTTCTTATTTTGGAAATTCAGATGTGGAGTATGTAGATGCAAAAACATAGTTGAGTACATTTTTAATCTGTGCAATTTTTATCCAGTAAGTCATATTAATAGTGTGAAGTACGGTTTGCTCCAACATGAATGTAAATATGCATAATGTAGAAAGATACAATATATTATAATAAGAAAAAGTTGTGGATACATTTTTTCATAACTGGAATCATGTAACGTAGTCTTGGATATACAATACCAGGTACATGTTCTGGCTTTCATTGAGTTGCCAGGTGTCAAATAGCTAATTGTGTTATCTACATGTTTCAGTTTGTTTATTTCATATCATCTTTAAGATATGATTTGCAGTTGCTCACAGTAGGTTCTCATAAAATATAGAAACTTTGCCAGTGTCTTGAAATCAGATTGATGCACAACCTGTGTTTCAAATTTGATCATAAAATGATATAAACATTGTTTGGATCTGATGGTGTCTTTTATGCCTGTGATAAAGATGTTGTTTTTGAACTAGTTAGGTGTATCCAGGGGCACTTGTCAAAAAGATGCTCAGACTTGTTGCTGTTAAGTTCAGTCTCAAAATTTACAAGAAAATGCGCAGGCTGCTTAATCTGTCTTAGCAGTTAAATTTATGTATTTGGAAGTGAACTAGTATTTTTTTATTGTGATTCAATCAAGGAAGGATCTAGGAGTAATCTGCAAAGTTTCGATTGAATTACTTAAATAGTGAGGTTTTACAGAATGACAATCTGGTTTGGACGCAGGAATGTTCCGGCCTATTCGTCTTTTTGCAACACGGTGGATTTAATATTTGGTACTTTATTTGGGTGATTTCCCCTAAATTCTGATTTAGGATAATATTGAATTGTACATAAGTAATTCTACAATTTCGTACCGTTTGATTTTAAATAGTGTCCTTTCGTTTTTCTGTAGTGATACATCCTTAGTAGCCATGAGGGCACTTGTTGCCTCACTTGGGCTTTCATTGCAAGTCTAACTATCAGTCATTCCATGCAATCCACGTCTGTTGCACTTCTGTATGAATTGTAACTATGTAAATTTAATTAATTCCGGGGCAAAAACTATTAGTTCTTGGTATTCCCAACAGGAAGTGCTGGTACCAATGGCAGTCATGTAGCAGATAAGGGGAGAAAAGCTAACCTTTGCGCAAACATGAGGACAGGACGGAACATTGCAAAAGAAGAAGTAATTTGCCCCCAGGACTGGATTTACTTGTCATAGAGCCTCTGACAATAGATGTTTATGGCAACAAGCATGTATACCAAAGTCGAACTTAACTGTGTTCCTGTCTTTAATAAATGTTCAATAGCTTTGCAACTGTAGAAAGTAAATTAACAAATAAACTTTACAAATGTATCTTATTGCCATACTTGTTTCATACTAGTGACAATCAAATTGTATCTGCAATTTGCTTCATGGCCAAATGATGTCCAACATGACTGACTGGTTTGAACCACAAAGTATGAACTGAAGGTATAATAAATACATTGTAATGTGTAGTATTAAAACAGGCCCAGATTAATGCATTGAACAAATTGAAATTATCCTTTGATTAAAATGTGCTTGAAACAAAACCAATTCCTGTATAACACACAGATGCTGCATATATTGCTGCTTCTGCCATTTGTCACATATTCTCATAGTGGCTATAGACCAGGTCAGACACATCACCAATGAAGCTATGTGAGACACAGGGTATTTTAATGCAGAACATTTGGGAGTTTATGATGTTTTTACAGTCATCATGATTCCTTCGACTGATTTACAGTATGGAATTACTTGAACAGCTTATAATAATAAACACTAACAAGATATGTTAAATGTAATTCTGGTTTCATACAAAAACGAAACATGTTGTTACCAAATATCAGAATTCGCAACAAATTCAGTTATGACTGAATATATTCCACCGCCTGCTATTCTTTAAATTAAAATAAACCTTTCCATTGTTGAACTAAAATATACCATGTATCTCAGAAACTTGTTATGGCACCTATTTTAAATAAGCTCAAACAGAAACAACGAGGAAAGAAGGAAAAAGGGGAGAAGTGTTAAAAAAGATTTTTTAAGAGTTTAGAAATATGCTAATAAGCAGTAAAAAAAAATTGGTTAACAAAAATAGCACAGAAAACTTAGTTTTCTCTGACTATTGGAATATTCTATCAGACAATGTGCCTGAGAGTTAGTATATATGTATATGTGTATATA
>JAOXYB010099382.1:1216-21558 GCA_028565635.1 Phoronis ovalis
CTGTTTCCATTCTTAATTAATAGAATGTTCCATTTTAATGCTTGATTTTTATCATGAAGTATTTTGTTGCTGTTCTGTAGGATGGTATAAAATAACGATTATTTTCGCATCTCATTCACATTTATCAATAAATAGAGCTAGTTAGTATACTGATCCAGTTTGCCACTCATTCTGAATGCCAATAATAATTAAGTTGTTGGTGTTAGCATATAGCTGGATAATGTGACCCTTAGAGTCATTATTTACATCACAGGTTTTCTGTCTACTGAAGATGAGAATGCTAAAGGAAATTATGGACTGTGGGATCAGTTTGCTGCCTTAGAATTTATTAAAGACAATATAAGAATGTTCAAAGGAAACCCAGACAGTATAACATTGTTTGGACAAGATTCTGGAGCGATTTCCATTGGTTTACAGATGGTATCACCTTTGAATATAAACAGAAGAAGTGAGTGCAACTTTTTTATGATAAATTTTTAATTATAATCTGAAAGTCTGCTGTGCAGTTTTTAGAAAATCTGCCATATTAATAAAATTAATAATATAATGTACCTTTAAATTTGAGACCATTTATACTGTGAATTGTGAAATGCATTTAACCTGAACTACATAATAACTGGTGCTGAATGCATTCAAATTATAATATTAAGTTTAAACTATTTCTTGAACTAACTTTTCTGCATATACCCAGGCAAATTAAATATTAATTTCTAAAACTACTTAGGCCAGTCAAGTCAATAAATTAGACAGCAATATTTTTTTTATTCTCTTGTATAAACAGAACCAGGTACATCTGAATCGGGTTTAACTTAATAATATTTTAATACTATTGATAGAAATTTGATGTATAGTTCAGTACAAGTAGACAGATACATAACTGGAAGTTCTTTAATGGAGGCACTGATTTATTTTTCCAGCTCCGTTGTTTCATCGAGCCATTCTACAGAGTGGGTCTGATATGTGTGAATGGGCAGTTGTCAGACCAGATCCATATGATGGTCGGAGTGCAAAAGATTTTGCCAGAGACTTAGCGCGAGATTTAGGCTGTCCAACAAGAAACGTTGAGGGGATGATGAATTGTTTACGTTTATTTCGACACCATGATGAAATTGTGAATGCTTCTTTCAACGTAGGAAGGGTAAGAGATTGTATCAGAATTTATGTGAATGTAGATTTCTTTGTTTATTCACAGTGTAACAGCAATAGCCGTCTAAGAAATAGAAAAACCTTCATCTGGTAAAGGATAAGAGACCAGTCTGGATCTAGTAGTGGATTCAGAAAAAACTTTAAAATTAAGGGAAAATAGAAAAGACAAGCAGCTTGGACGTACTATTCTTGAGACCAGTACCACTAGCATAGACTTTATCAAAGATCGATAATTTTTTTATCATTTCATGTTTGTCTTTTAGCGAGGCCAATCTGCTGGTCCATGGGCGGCAGTAGTAGATGGAGCTAATGGGTTTTTACCAGATTATCCTGAAAAACTTCGACAACAAGGTCACTTCATGCCGATACAAGTCATGGGAGGGGTTAACAGGGCTGATGGCGGAATAAAGGCTGCTGAGGCCTTAGAAAAGTGTGAGTCTTTGTTGCATAATTTTATTCATCCACTATGTTTCATTCAAAAGTCTCCATTGAGATCAGTATTAACTAACGACTACGTATACAAGATTCATGTTCAGATTGATTTGTGTTATTTTAAGTTCTTGAAAAAATGGCACTGATCATACAAATTCTGTTGAAGTATGTGGTAAATTCTTTTAAAAGTAAGTGATCTATGAGGAAATTACTGGCTAGCAATTGCTACCTAACTTCAAAACATTAACAAAATTTTATGTGTTAACTATGTATCATATTTTTAGTGGGCTACAGAAAGGATGCAGAATTTGGTTTATATGATTACGAGTTCAGAAATGCCTTGAAAGCCTTTGCCCAAACGAGAACTCCAAATGATATTGACTATGTAATGAAGATATTAGAGTTTGAATATACCTATTGGCCTCAGCCAGATAATGACACAGCTCGATTACAGATGCTTATAGATGTAAGTTAAACTGAAATTTATCTAACAAGCATGTAAAAAAATATTGTATGTCCACAAAATCGTTATTCAGCATGGATTTTTTTCTATGTAATGCTATGAAATCAAGTTTTTATAATTTCCATAAAATGTGTGCTTTCCTTGAATTTATATTAATGCTGCTACTCTCTGTATATGAACAAAAAAATTAAATATAGAACATTTAACATTACTACAAATGAAATTTTAAAAGTTATTATATGTGTGTCGTAACATTATATATTAAATATTTTTTTCTTTTTAATAATGTTCATGTAACTTCACCAGATGTCGTCAATAGACTATTTGCAAGCACTTGAGAGCGCTACAGTCAGACCCATTCAATACCGACATCCTTTAGTTATACACAAAACTTTTTTTTTTTTTAATCTGGCTTTAGAAAAGCTTTAACCAGTGAAAATTTAACAAAATAAAAAATATTAATAAATAGTTCTTTGTATTGATATGCTCACAAAAAGGAGGGCATGTCTTAGATCAAAGAACTTAAATTTTTTTTGGTTTTGGCTCAACATGTAAAGGATGTGTTTTGTGATGAATCGTGTCAGTGCAGGCAGAACTACGTCATTGTTCATTCACAGGATGCAACATGCTGGGATCGTTTGGG
This sequence comes from Phoronis ovalis, assembly GCA_028565635.1. Taxonomy (NCBI): domain Eukaryota; kingdom Metazoa; phylum Phoronida; family Phoronidae; genus Phoronis; species Phoronis ovalis. The sequence goes on from JAOXYB010099382.1 coordinate 3,901, forward strand.
TCTGAGACTGGTGGCTCCACCAAGTGTGTGCAAATAGTCTATTGTCATCAATAAATGATGTGCTGTGGTGATGAAAACTACAACAGATAAACTTTTAGCTAGATTGAGGTTATCACTCTCATTGGGAAACCTGATGCTTAAAATGATACTATTAGTGCTGTAAATTTATAGCAGATATAACTTTTCTCCCTTTTCAGTTGTATTCTGATTCGTTATATGGCACTGGCGTAGACCAGACTATAAAGTCTCATACTACCAAAAATACAACATTCTTTTATGAGTTTGGATGGAGATCAATTTTTTCAAATTATTCGGAATGGATGGGTAAGTAATGACCTTGTAATGCATCAAAGATTTATTTTGTCCAAATCTTTATGTGCCACAGATTATTTTTACTTCGTTATCATTCACATAACCTGTAACCACATTTTTCAGGTGTGTGTAAAACACTCAGGTTTTATTGTTAAAAGTTTGACTTAATTAAATATGTGTGCAACATTAATTTCAATTCTATTTGTTTTTCATGCGAAGTCGAGAAGTTTCAACTTATTAACGCAAAATAAATTTAAGTTACAAAATATTACTATAAAAGTTGCTCAAATGATTTCTTGCAGGAGTCGTTCATGGTGATGAAATTCAGTATGTTTTTGGTTTTCCATTTTTGAATTTCACAACAACAAACACTACTGGTATAGACTTAATGAAAGCCTATGATGACATGGACAGGAACATGAGTGAATACATGATTATTATGTGGACATATTTTGCAACTTATGGGTATTTGCTTTGGTTGTTTTAACTAAAACTATTTCTTTTTTATAATCATAAGAACTTAATGACAAATTTCTAAACAAACTTTACATCAAACTGCATATATACTTTGCATTGAAATACCTTGATAATGAATTGCTGCTGCGTGTGTTGTGCCATAATGTTCTGTGGATGCAAACATGATTTTGTGGTAACATGCTCATAAAATAAAGCTAAATGCTCTGTGAATTATTTCCATTCAGCCCTTCATATATTTTCTGTTTCTAATGTAATGCCATAGTCGATTGGCTAAATGATTTCAAGAGCTTCTTTGCATTGTAAAGTATCAAAATGTTGTTTTTCAAACATCATGCAATATATTACCTTTTGCTAACCTGAAACAAACCCTTAACCAGCAAATTATTTTTTAAGTCAAAATCTGTATTTTATTGCCAATAGCTTGAATGTGGGAGAATTCATGGAGAATATAATGTTCATGTTCTGCTTTGCTTAACGCAGACCATGTGCCATTGTCAGAAACATTATAAATTTACAATTCCATACATCAGGACTTAGGTTGTCAGAAAAAATCGTTACTTCACAATGTTTCCGACAACAGGCCCCATGTGTCTTTTAGTAGTAGCAATGTATACCAAAAACAGACAAAATGGAATTTTAATTTGTAATGATAACAATTATGGACACATTAGAAGTAAAAGATGGCTGTTTGATGGGTAGGAAAAGCTTATAGAAATTTATACTTATTGTAGGGCTCCTACACCTGCAGATCAAGATACGCCAGAGCAACTCGAAATGTTGCGCAATACAACGTGGTACCATTATGATCTAAAAAACTTAACATGGTTAGACATAGATGACAATAGCACAAATTGGAAGGACTATAGACAAGACCATTTTGCATTTTGGAGGACGTGGTTCTCTAATCTTGTGGAAAAATGGCCAGGTATGATGAATTTAAGAATATTTAAGTTATCAATCCAATGTACAAAATATTCAATGATTTATAAAATCTTTACAAAAAGTGAACCTCCCCTCTCTTAGCTTGGATTATATACATAGATCTGGTGAGATGTTCTTAAAATAAATCTGTCATAGCTCTTGTATCTTCTAGTTGACAAACCTGTTTTAACAAAATTTTTCTTTTTTCCAGACGCTACTACCTTAGCACCAACCCCTGCTGGTATATCCAATTTTGAAACGGCGTCGTATGCTGCAGCTGCATTCTGCGGTCTTTTTCTTATAATTGTTATAGTCCTAGTTGCCTGTATATTAATGAAGAAGAGAAGCAAGCCAGCATATGCTGGGGAAGCTAATAATATGTATGACATGTAAATTGAATCTCAGAATTTTACAAGCAACACAATAAGCATCCTGATCAGGTTTTGAAATTACAGTCGATAATTTCATAATTTTTCTGAAATTTTAAGCTTTAGGCATTTAAATTTAGTTTTGCAGTGCAGAATCTATTTGAAAATTTGATTTAAATTTGATTTTATCAAACAATCCAAAGAGCCTAAAAGTTAGATTTATTTTTATGTCGCAACATTCCTTAGACCTTTTTATACTTGTGTTCAAGTTAAGTGTGCTATTTGGACAGTATAAAATTTTAATGTTGTTTTACTGTATATACTGCTTTGTACATTCCTAATTATATATCGAATGATTTTTAATTAGAAAGTAATTTTTGCAAATAAATGTTAAATAAATAAACAAACTATTGTTTTGTTTACAGTAATAGTGTTTGTGAGCTTTTCACATACAGTACAGGAAAACATTACAAGTTATCCACCTGTTATGGTTCAGCTTGTGCCAACTAGGACCCGTTGTCAGAAACATTGTCAAGTTACAAGTCCGTAAATACGGAACCATATACGTAAATATTTACGATGTTTCAAACAACAGGTCCCAGACCTGAAAAACTCGCAGTACAGGTCTCCACATTAAAATCTTTCAAAAATAGTTTGTGGAGCTATCAAAGGGGTTCCAAGTATATGGTGCAAATGTTTTGACATAATAGATAATACAGTTACTCTCAGTAAAGGGCATTACCTAATTGCGATAACAGACATGATGAACACAAACAGTTATTTAAGGATTGAAATGCTTTATGAATGATGCAGCACTTTCCTATTAAATGATGTTAATATCAAATGTTCTTCAAAGACTTTGTTGACCAGTTTAATTGCTTAAATTTGCAGTGGAAAATGTATGGATAATGTTCTGAAAAAATACTTTGTAAATTATTAAAAACCTTTGAGAATGTAAAATATTTTAATGTTTATAAATGTCACATGATCTACAGCCTGGAATGCATCAAAATTTACAAAGCTTTGCTTTTAAAAATGGAATGTACACTAAAGTCCATAAAAACAAAACACAGGTCATGTACAAAAAATTGTAGAAAATATGAACAACTCAGTGTTACTTACAAAAAATACAAACATGTTTCCTACCAGCTAAAAGAATTAATTTCACAAAATTTAGGAAAGCATGCAATTTACAGCAACATAAGCAAGTATGCTATACAAAATTATCGACTTCTAACGAGGATGAATTCTCTAAGCATTTCCATAAGAACAGTTAATTTTACTTCTAAATCCAAATTACAAATTAAAATAATTTCAAGTCTTGGAATAACATCATAAAGCTCAAGATGTTCTCGTAGAAATTTTATGTATAAGATATTATGGAAAAGGCTGATGTTACACCAATTTCTATAAAACAATAATTTACCTAAAAATCCAGCAAGGATTAATATACTTCTTTATTCCACCGTCTGTACAGATATATACTTAAAATTAATATAAGAATAATTAGGATGATTCCAAATCCTACTAGAGTCCATGTTGCTGTCTGATACTGTAGTAGATTTGGTGGTGTAGGTGGATAAGTTGTGAAATCTATAAAATACACAATTTTAAGAATTTGATCAGGCAAATAGCAACCAAAAAAATGTATGCTCTTGGAACATTATTTTGAATAAAAGTTTCTAATAAATATGAAGGACTTCAGAAACTAACCAATATGAAGCAGTAACTATGCAAGCACATGTATAAGTTGACTACATTACAGTATGGTGCTCTTTCCGAATGTGCAAAATATTCGAAGCTAGAGCCACCTACTATTCGTTTCATAATGGATAAAGATCAAACCTTTGCAATAATTTTGAGAAAAACAAAATAACCCTACCAAAACAGCTACATCAAAGAGAAAACTGCATAGAGATCTATAAATGTAAAAAAGTACAATTTTCCAAATAAGTTACACAGTTTCTCGCAAAAAAATCTTAATTCATCGTTTTTAAGTTATTACTCACCTGGGTATCTTATTGCAATGTTTGAGAACTGCCACTGCCAAAAGGCATAATGGTCCTGACGATAATTAATAAAACTTGTACTATTGTCACGAGATACCTCCATGTACGTCAGATTCCTCCGATTATAAGGAAACCAAGAATTATTTCTTAATCTTTCTTTGTCATCCAAAAAGTCATCTGAGTAAATAAACCATGTAGGCGTTGGATTCCTGAGAGCAGACATGACATTTTAAAATATTTCTCTTTATTTTGTATATATTGGGCAGCAAAGTAATATAACGTTTTGCATGTTAGCAATACTTTGTTACACCCAGGCACAAGAACAAATGTTAGGTTTATCTTTGTCACAAACTGTAGCAAACAATGATATATACATTTTGAACTAGACATCAGACTCTTCACAAGCAATGTCAAGGTCATTTCTATACTGCTCATAGTTATCAATGCTTAAGAATGCTTATGTATTGAATGGAAACACACCTCTCTGCTAAATGAAATGTTTATCTATTCTATTGCCAGTCAATAATAGAGGCCAGATCACATAATAAAATTTATTTTTACTAAAAACTCACCCCACAGCAGCAAATGCTGTAAACGTTATCATCATATAATCACTGATATTCTTGTCTTTTTCACTATATCTTTCTTTCATTACAACTCCTGTTGTATTTAGACTAGTTGAATTTAGATACGGAAATCCAAACACATATTGCAGCTCAGACTTGTGTGCCACACCTAAAATATGAAACGTTTACGTACAATGATATTTTTTGACATTGCCTCTCGTTTGAAATTTAATATACAAAATTCATGTAATTACATTAATTAAAAAAATGTTTTGGGAAACTAACGTTATTTCTTATACCACACATTATTAGTTATAATTATAACTTGCTTACAACATTATAACCTGTCTCTTTTCTGCTGATAAAAGCACTTTGTAAGACAAAATGTTTGTTCATATTCTTTTTCTCTTAAAACTTAAAAAAAACACCCAAGATCCTAAAACCAGGTCAATGACACATACAGTACATTTACTTTCTCAAAGTGTAAGAAAATGAAAGAGAAATTGCTCCACTATTTACCTTTCCACCACTCCTGCCTTGTCAATAAAGACCTGAAGTGGAATTCGTACATGTAGGTTTCATTCAATTCTACTTGAGACTTCAGTGTTTGATCTAAACCAGTACCATACAAGTAATCTGCAAACATCTGCCAAAAAAAAACCCAACCCAGGAATGAGTTTTATTTAGTATACATATATCCCATAATGTGTAAAATCTATTAAAATGTAATGCAACGAGTAATTTAAGTACATAATACACAAAAGCTACAGATAATAATAATAATATGTAGACCTGAAAATCTCATCCACTTTTAGTAATTCAATTTATTTTCACATGCACACATGCACATCCCTTATACTCTTTTATACCTTTGCTACAAATTGAAACATGTTCATGAGTATCACAAGTACTTCAAATATATAATAATTTGCAACAATATTAACCTGCAATCATTCGATGTCTTATTTTTCATTTAATACAGTCAGTAATCTGCAGCACTGAAGTCAAAGTATGTAACCCTCTACTGCATTATTTACAGAGGATGACAAAACATACTGATGGAATTTGAGTCGATGATGGTTTATTAAGTAGGTGAGCTGTTTATTTTTATGGTAAAGGGATTTTGTAGTGTTTGTGTTTGTATCTGCTGTCAATCCTATGACTAGTGAACCTCTGTTTGACAAAAGAATATCTAATAAGACTAATGTCTAACTAACAACTGCAAAATGTCACAACAAGGAATTCACTATGTTAATAATCTAAATCTGGTTGTACTTACATCTATCAGCATAGTTGTCCGAGCTGAACTATTATCCGGTTGTGGCCAGTAAGTATATTCAAATTTAACAGCCTGTGCCACTGATTCATCATTAAAAACTAAGCGTTCATCCACAAACTTTCTGATTGCTTCCTCATATTTATCTTCTTGGAGACCTGTATCCAAATCTACTCCTAGATTTACTACAAAATGTAAGAAACACTAATGTACAAATCATGTCAGACAACAGTATTCACTTCGATGGAAGAGCATAAAAGGGAATAATATCAATTAATAAGCATGATATTATACATTCATAAACTTAACTGCTAAACTATTTTAAAGTATTTGTACAAATTGTTTGTAAGATTAACCAACAGACTGATTTACTAACTGAATCACATCTGTTGCCTTGCATAGTCAAACAAAATAATACCAAAATCAAGGGTGATAGCAAGCAAAATTCAGTTTTTGTAATAAGAACATTGATTCTTTGGCAAGTGATACACTGGTCTATTGTGTTTAATCGTCATTATCCCTTTAAACACAAAATGGATTCACGACTAGAAGGAAGTTTTCCCTCATTTGATTTTCTGCAAAGTTAGACTTATTTAAAAATCTATCCACATTTGTTATCTCCGCGGGCCTATAAATACCTATACAAACATACGTTGTTCTACTGCTTGGGAGCCATCATCTTTTACAATGCCTCCAAGAACTTGGACAGGTTGTATATTTTCTTTATTTTCTCGTAACTTAGCGGGCATCGAAGGTAAATATCCACCAGAACCATCTACAACCGGTGCCCATGGACCAGCAGAAGAACCAGGCTAGAAACAACACACAAAATAAATATGCAGCATTTCATATAATGTTGAGTTGGCAGTGTATGTATGGACATCTGTCTATATATATGCACACCCGCACACACATAGTTGGAAATAATTAAATGAAACAGTACACGTGACAGGTATAATATTGAATACATTATTAAAGTTGGTATCAATAATACCATGTAATAACATATCCAGCATCCAGTAAAAAAAACCAAGTGCTTTTGAAATTTGGTATTTGCAATTTCTTATTTACTTAGTGTTGTTGTTATACCCTTCGTTCAATGTAAGCTGCACCGACGCTTGTGCATTATATAGATATGAGCTGATGATTGATTGTGCACAGTTATGACAACTAGCGTGCTTTATTTACAATATTGATGACTCTTAAACTACACATTACATTATCTTAATATCATCACAAGAGTTATTTCCTATTTTCTTTGTCTGTTTTCACTGAATGTTAATTGTATTTATTTTTTTTGTGGTTTCGATTAATGGTTTTACATCTTTGAGTGTGCTATTTTTTAAATCATGATATGCGGTGAATAACATTTATCAAGGAAACTATCCATGCTGAGCATATCAATAACATACAATAAGGAAATGGTGTAAACCTCACCCTTCTTTTTATCTTATATGCCTCTTCTGTTAGTCGTCCCCATGCCACCTTATATCTCATACAGTCTAGCATTTCTCTGTGAGGGTGAGTAGGACATCCTACAGCTTGGGCTAAGTCATATGCATAGTACCTTGGTCGCCAATAAGGATCAATAACTGCCCATTCACACATGTCTGAACCGCTCATTAAAATAGCTCGCTGAAATAACTGCAGATTTCCTACATTGATAAAAAAATCATCTTGTAGTAAATTCAATAAAAGTTTTAGTTGAAACAATTTAAAATCTACTTTGTAAAACACCGGTTTCGTAGGGTGAAAAACAGCAAAAACCTCAAAAAAAAGTTTTTTTCCACTTGATTACCTGCTGCATGACAGAAGCATCTAATGGAAGAGTAAAATGGTGTACCTCTTGTCCGTGTTTTTGGAGAAATTAAATGGAGACCAACACTAGCTGCTCCAGCTTCATGACCAAATATGGTAATGTTATCTGCATCACCATCAAATACGTTTATGTTATCTCTGACAAACTCTAACGCAGCCACCTGATCTAGCATTCCAAAGTTACCAGGAGCTGTGACATCTTCAGTTGTTAAGAAACCTGTTTTAAAATTAAAATAAACATTTACCAAATACTTCCACTACTAGCGTGCAATATATTACAAAAAAACAGAGTGTGTAGGAAATGCAAAGTTCAATTTCTATGAGGAAATATACATAATGCAAATATATACAAAATCTCTTCACCTTTAAATCGTAGTGACAGTTTGCTGCATTAATTTAAAAACTTGCTTTTACCGCAGTTAATGATTTTTTTTGCCAGCAGTATTGCAGTGAAGGGTACTTTTGTTAAATTTACTACTGTCGCTATCTCTCAGTGACATAGTATACAACGGAATAAATGATTTTTACCAGTTACTCCACTAGTATTGTAACTGCAAATTTTCAATAAATAAACTTGCCTAAGGCTCCAAGTCGGTAATTCACAGTGACTAAAACAACATCTCTTTGGGCCACAGCAAATCCTGGATGCTGCTGAGCTGTTCCATTAATAAACCCGCCACCATGAAAATATACCATCACAGGATACTTCCTGCCTAAGAAAGGAGCATAGGTTCTCTGAAAATATTCAATGAATTTTAATATACCATCACAGGATACTTCCTGCCTAAGAAAGGAGCATAGGTTCTCTGAAAATATTCAATGAATTTTAATCAATTATCATGACAGAATTCATACTAACTTCAACAAAAATGTTCCCATATTGAGAATGGCAGTATTTATATTAGCTATAAAGTTCTAAATAATGAAACATTAGACTGCCAATTTTTTACCACAGACATTCAAATGTATCACTTACTATAAAATACCAGCGATACAAAAAACTGGAAATTTATTGCAAACTATTCCTTTGGACAAAAATTTTAGATTTTAAACTTATAATAAGCTATATATAACTCATCCACTCCAAAAAGTTGCATTTCGGCATCATTAACATGTCTGAAAAAAATAATTATATTTATGTCAGGCTAATAGCCATGGAAAATCTACTGGAACACTGAGAGCAGCCTGCTGTTGGAAATATTTTTTTACATGATCTCGTCTTTTACTTGTTGCTGGTTTATGAAATTTATTTATGGTAATATGATAATACTTACGTTGGGTGAAAAGATATTTAAATATAGACAGTTCTCACTTATGTTATTGAATTTTGGAATGTCTTCACGAATATATTCTGGTAATTGTGGACATGCTGGATGAAAATATGTTGAATCCCATGGAGCCAGCTCACTAAATTGAAACTTTTCTGGAGGCTGAAAACAAAATGAAATTGCAGATACTGAATGTGAATGTAAACATAAGAGAAGCGTAAATGTGCAGAACTACAAATAGAATTAACTGAGGGCGCTTTGCCCTCACGATTGGTGGCGCCATCAAATGTAGTTACCATGTCAGCTGATATACTGTTTATCTGCTGTCACATAACGAAGACTGACATGGTACTTGTCTACATCAATTGTACCTAGTAAATAATCTGTGGAATTATATAAGTACAATGTATATGAGATTACATAAATATAAACGGATTATACAGGATTATATAAAGTACCTTAGGTCAGTTAATCACTTTGGTACTGACTATAGTATTAATGTGATAATTTAAATTGTTTTTACACAGCCAACATATAATTATCAAAGCCTATCACAATCTATGTGTAACTAACAATTATAGACCTGATGTATAGTCCCAGGTGAACTGTTGTTTACGCTAACACTAACTCCTAGGGAGTACTTGGACAATCTTTGGCAGTACTAATAATAGGCCCAATACTGACATACTGGTCCTAATACTTTCCTATTAAAAAAGTATCGTCTTTCGAGTTTACTAAAAACTCACCCATACAATGAAATTATTGATACAGCAATTAATACTACGATGGCCTTAGTTCGTTATTATCAAGTTAAGGAAGTACAAATTAATCTACACGTATAAACAAGTCAGACAGTTAAAAAATCAGTGAAAATCAATGTAGATGGCCGGGAGATGCCACTGTGGTTCACATATTTATTGAGTTAAAACTCATTAAATTCAACAATTGTTGTGCCACAAGAAATAATTATATATTTTTCAATTGATAATAGCAAACTAAGACCATTGTCAGAGCATATTGCTGCTTGAGAATTGTCATTGTTTTTGTTAATTTCGAAAGAAATCTATGCACTGCGTAGTAATAACAAAACTGTGTGTTATACACAAGATACAATAAATGTATAACTGTACTGTATTGACAGTGATAGTATCCCTGGACGTATTGCAAGATTTATAACGAGGTGCTGACAGTGAGGGTAGTTTTGGACAATATGCAAATGATCAGAGATTATAATTTCTTGTTATAACAAGCTTGTAATACTTACAGCAAATCTAAGATCTTCAATGGGTGGACTTGCATAGGGTATACCCAAAAACATGCTTACATACTGCTTCTCACCGAACTTCATTGTGAAACCTTTAACATTCACCCCGTATTGACCAGGTGATCGTCGAAAAATAATATCTTCTCTCGGGTACAGCGGGTTGTACCCAGGCTGATTGGGTATCCCTTGTGTGTTCACATACTGTAGACTATACAGTAGCATATACAGGCTACTGAAAATCCTCAAAATCATGTTCTCTTGACTATTTTGTATACCTTGGTTTACCTGTCTATCTAGGTCAGTTGAATGATGGCGGTTACGATTACAGTATGTATGTCACGTGACTGTATTAGTCAGCTGCAGGCAGTTGTTGTTTACATCAATTTTAGTTGTTTATCATTATGCATCCACTTAATCTTTCGTTTCCATAAAGAACCTTGTAGATAAATTTAAGGTATTAATAACAAAATACCCAGTGCAATATAACGCAGGGTACGGAAACAATTTTTCCGGACAATCTTTATAGTCTGCATCCCGTCTATCCACTAGAGGTCAGTCAAGATAGAAATCTGTCTGTGCGTCTCAAGAGAAAAATGGCATCGCTTATCAGAGCTTCAAGAAATACTCTTAATATAGCCAGGTAACAACTCATGTGGATAAAAATCCAATGTTACATAAGTCAAGTTATACACACTTGTCTTTTCCGAACATTGTCACAATTGCAAGACTCCTGTATGAATCTAAATATAGAACCTGAGTTTTGGGCAAAATCCTGTGGCTCTGCACATGGACCACTTCTCACTATCAACACTAGATACGGCGTCTGTTGCTCTGCAGTCCAGTATACAAGACCAGGCGTGCGTAATGTCATGTACAATTATGAGAGACGTAACTAACACTTCTTTGCTAATCGTCATCGATGTTGTAATATGTAAAATTCTCATGTCTTGCATCAGATTCATGCCGATCGAATTTAATCAAATCTCCACTCCAGAAGTCTCCAAAGATCTTATTTATAAATGGTGAGTTGCGTTTGTGTTGATACAACTAGTTTATTGTTTTAACATACGATGGTTAAAATATATATTTTTTATACAGGTTTATGCCTGGTACTATCCGCATGATGTCAAATGAATGGGGAAGTGGTGCAGGAAAGGTAAGCATTATAATCATGGATTGAGAATAATCAATATCGTCCGACCAGTTACTTACTGGGTTTCGGCCGCTACCAGTTTCCAATCCTTTTATTTCTTCAGGTCTCGTTCCTTGTGTGTGTGTCAGTATTTGACTTTATCCTAGCAGTTTTTATCAAAGGCTTGATCTGACATCTGTACTGTAACAAAATCTAAAAAAAACTAAAAATGTAGTACAAACAAATTAAATTCCAGCTATTTTTGTAACATTAGAAAATGGAGAAAACTAATTAGCCCACCAAATCAAGTTAACAAATAGTACAATAATTTGTTCATACTTGGTGGCTGTATCGCAAATCCTTATAGTGTATATTTATTTTTAAATAAATAAATATTTGGTATACTGTCGATTGCTGTGTAATCTATTTATAAACAGGTCCTGAAAAAGGGGGCTAGTCTTGGGCAATACCTCCTGGTCTAACTAATATTTATGCCCAAATTATTAAGTACCTGCACTTAATCCACATACCGATCTGATCACTAATCCTGTTTCTTCCACTTTCAACACAAAAATATTTACTTCTATTATCCTGCGCTAAATTTCGATGCATTTCAAGAATGATTCCAAAAAGTCACATTTTAACACATCTGCATTGGAACCCAGATGTGGATATACGAAGTGATTTTGAAACAGGTATGACTCAGCACTTTTCTCGAGGTTTGATTGGACGAAATGTTTTGCATCCGGGTTCCAATGTAGATGAATGTGTTAAATGTGATTTTTTTTGCAATCGTTCTTGAATAGCGTTGGAATATGGATATTGGTAACAATAAAATCGGTTATTTCTGTGTTTATTTGATGCAACTGGGCTTCAATTTTGGGCAGTCAAAAGCCAGTAACTAGAGGATAACTGATAATTCTCTTGCTCTAGATAAATTTAGCATTATAAAAAACTTTAAAGATATTCTAAAATGTAGTAACTTGAGTGGTATAAATTCATTTTGTACCTATTCATGCTGAAAAATCTGCTTAGCCTAGTTCAGCATAAACACCGAGATACTGTTAGCCAACTGAGCACATCGGTATCTTATTGCTTGGCATCATAATGGTATTGTGGCTGATAGTTCCTTATAGGACTGTGCAATAGCACAGTGTTAGTCAATATACACGTTTTCAAATAAAGTAAAGTAACCATGAATTTAATAGGTTATGTACACAAACTGTAATTTTTAATATGCTTTCAGGGTGGTGGTAGTGGCGGATCTGTCAGGTAGGCTAAAGTCAGCAAACGTAAAGCTCAGAACTTTATGAAATTGTTAAAAAATTGAATTGTGTTATAAAAAAATATATCATGATCTATGTTTATTTTGGAATATCATTCAACACTATAATGCATACTTGCAGTTTGTGGTTTGTTAAGATTGTCACATAGTAAATGCTGATGGGATCAAGTCTTCAGGAACCTTTCTTATACCTATTTGATTTTATGTCTGACTCAGTAGTTGCAAAAAAATTATTTTAATTATGAGTTATGCAACGACCTATGTAATTCAAAGGATATTTATGTACTCGTGATAACAACAGATCATTTAATAATAAGAAAGAAACTTGTATCCAACACATTTGGGTTGATTATTCTCCCATCATATTCTCTCACCCAAAATTGTTTCCAAAAATCTTCATTTGCGTAGCATCACAACCCATTGTTTTGCATATACAGTCTATACATAACTTTTGAATGTACAGTAATGTTAGTCGGTGTGTATAAACTGATTACTCCAGTTTTCTGATGGTTAGTATTTACTTTATATTTCAGAGAGGCTGGTGGTTCATTTGGAAAAATGGAAGCAGCTCATGAGGAACAATATTTTAGGAAACTGGTAAATGCTTATTTTAAAAAATAGCTAAAAATTATTCTACCATTATGATTGATTTGTTTTTCAATCTGCAAGACACAAAAATGTATTATGTACCACAGTAACAGGGAATTTGAAACAATTCCTCTAATAAAAAGATAATCTCATCACTTCATATTTATTTTGAAGTTTTAGGCAGTATGATGCGTGCACTTTATTTTACAAGTTAGGTCGAATGCGTACCAGGCTGGGAGATGTGACAATGTATATTGCTTTATTATTTATATGTCATTGATTCCTTAAGCTGCACTACTCATAATAGAATGGTTTGTCATGCAATATAATTATATTGTGTCAAGGAATCTTCGAAGCATTTTACAAATTTTAAATTAGACAGTGGATTTATTCGAACCAAATGAAATTATGACGTTTGTTTGTAGGACATTATGGTAGCTTTTTGATCATGTGCTGTGAGCTGATTATCCAGATTTATTAGTTTGTCCGACAGATATATTTGAACTTAATATGAATTCTTCGTTTAGACGTACTGAAAGCCTGATCTTCAGTTACTGTTTTTTACAATATATTTTATTATGTATAGCAAGCCGAACAGCTACAGACTTTAAACAAGTCAGTGGAGGAGATGACAGAGTACCACAAACAAGAAATTAAGCACCATGAGGTACTCTAGTGTACCATGCGAGATTTTGTATGCATAGGTAGCATGACAGCCAGGCACTTGTCATAAAATTCAGTTTGCCACAGAAAATATACTTTATGAAAACAATTGTAGAGTGTCCCAATTCTATCATACTACTAATAAGTGTACTTTGCCATTCTAATCAATGGACAAAGTTTTTTCAGTTGAAGCTTTTTCATTAGACAGATAATGCTGTAGAGTCGTAAATACTCTATTCCCATATTTTACAACAACCAGGTGACTTAAAACATTATTATGTTCTTAAGTCTGTGAATTGTGGCATCTTACTTTTGGGTGCGAGAAAATTGTTCAGCCTTCCTTCTTATACTGAGGTAGTTTCTGTGGCAACTTGAATGTTTATTTTGTGTTGTTTTCACCACCATATTATACTTACTTTATTTTTTCAAAAGCAATTAAAGCAACTTGAAAGTCTGAAATGTTCACTGGACGACATGGTCGGTTATCACGAATGTGAAATAAAGCACCATGAGGTATCTAAGTGCAGGTTTCAATTCTCCCAGCTAATCAGCTGCATAAAATTAATATATGTTTCTCAGGCCTAAACTCCTTGACAAAAATACTAACGAACAGATTGTTTACATGCATTTGGTGGAATCAGCGTTGTGATCCTCGCATGAACTCGAATGATCCCAGTATGCTCGTTTTGTAAGTGTAAACACGCAAGCATATAGGGTGGGAAATTAGTAATCATTGTTCATTCACATGGTGGGCTTCTGGGAATTTTTGTATTCGGTTGGCAATCACAACAGTGGCTCCACCAAGTGCATGCAAAATCGTTTCTTGATAAACCAAAAGTGCAATCTTGTTGAAATGGTGTAGGCTTTAAAATGTGTGGCTCATTTAACATTTTGGCAGAAGCAATCAATGTTTTTTATATCCCATTACAACTTCGAAAAAAACTGTTTCAATCAAAATATGCGCAAAACACTATGGCTCATCAGCCTTCTCTATTTTCCAGTCTTGTATGTTTATTTAATAACCAAGGATTTTGCTCCTGAGAAATGTATAGTTGCTCATCTCTTCCAGGCCTTTAGCATGGGAATTATTTTCTTGTGCTTCATGTCTTGCTTTTATGTGACAGCAGGCTTGCTATAGCTACAAGTTTATTGTTACTAGTAGCTTCTTGTGTATTATCTATTATACAGCAAGCAGAACAATTATCAAAATTGCATGAGCACCACGAGGAGGAAATTAGTAATCACGAGGCTGAAATTAAACGTCACAAGGTAATACATATATCATTAACACACTCTGTACCAGAAAGAGAGAAAAAAATATTCAGTAACTTTCTCACCTGGAAGCTCTGCTCGTATATGTGATGCTTCATTCTACTACTTGTGTACATGAAAGGGCAAACTGTTGTTTACACACTGCTATTTTACTTTCAAAATTTTATGTATTTAAGTACATTATGTCTACAACTATTGTAACATTAATAGTGTGCGTTGCAAAAATACGCTTATAGCTTTTAAGCATGCAAGCAGCATTCAAGTGTTTTAGAGGAAAAGGTACTCTTGTAATTTAGGTTATGTTGGGGGATATGTGATTGATTCCGAGTATAATGTATCACTAATGACCAATCACTCTCAAATTGCAAATAAATATCAGTAGCAGTCAGTTTAAAAGAGTATTAAAGCATTAAATTTTCTAAAACAGCTTTTCAATTTTATTTTTCAGGATGCTATAAATAGACATAGAAGTAAAATGGAGAAACTAAACGTGCAGCAAAAAAAGGGAAGTGATTCAGATTAACAGCACAATAATTCGAGAACTTTACAAACTAGGTCAAGACTGGCATCGGAGAATACAGGAGCTGTCTGAAATATTTTACTGGACATTATTCTTTGATTCGTGAATAGATGGTTCATGTTTCATTTGTGTAATTAAAATATTAAGCAAGATGGTGACATGTGTTAGTTATTCAGCTTTAGACATTTCCCAGTCTTATTGCATACAAGGTTGAAGAGTGATTTATTTAGTTAGGTCAGTTACAAGCACTTCACAGGTACACATAGTATGATGTAGTTGTTTAATTGTCAGTGAAATATAAGTTACACAAGAGTGTCAAATAATTATAATTATTCGTTATACTTTCTACTTCTTTACATTCATTTGGCATTCTTACTACCGATTGCGATATTTTTTTAATTATTGATGAATCAGCAGGTGGAGTGTGACAAAGTACAATGCCAAAAAGTTGCAAATGATCTTTACACCAGTAGGACTAGCTGCATTGTATAATTATGTTTTGATCAGTGGAAGCTGGGATCATTTTGTATGCAAATCACAGATTTGCGTATTGTTGATCGATGCAGCGAAATACTCTCTTTCTAGGTGTCTGCATGCTATTTGGTGTGACAAAGCTCCCCTGGGAGTGAGAATAGTTGGGTACCCATGTGTGTTTTGAAGGGTAAAAAATAGTCCTTTAATGGGACCTTGGAGGCAAAATTCTTACCCATTTTGGGATCTTGCGAACTCAAAATTCACACACATGTATGGGACCTTTTTATCTGGTATACAAGCTAAAGAAACCGTGAGATTGAAGTAACCATGTTTTTGAACATGTTATTGTAAACAAACAGACATCTAAGAACTATATTCATGTTTTGATACCAGGTAGTATGTAAATCACACCTTTTTATCATTTACCAGAACAATTTAGCAATTTTATACCATTTTCAGGGTGCATGTCCTTTCGCCCTATTTTTGGTAATACATATGCATACCCAACTATTCTAACTGTCACCCTCCGGGCAAAGCCCTTGCTATTGGTTAACTCAATCTGCAGATGCTAAACATTGCTACTCATCTCATTAGTGCTTAGAGCAGATTACTGAGATTGATTCAAGGCAATAAAAGGTCGTTTTCACAGGATTGTCCCCACACTGTAAGATGCCAAAGGTCTGGTACTATTTTCAAGTCAGTTGTAGCAAATACAATGGAATAAAAATCATTTGGTAGTTCATAGCAAACACCAGCACTTGGTTTATGTACCCAATTATTACATAGTTTATTGGTGTATCCCTTTTCAGAATTTTGAATGCTGAGAACGCTGAAAACCATACCTGTATACCTGGTCAACTGAAAGTCAGTACCTCGGGTAACTTGGAGAGTTTATCAGAGACATTGTCCCCACCCCCTCCCCTGCATGACATACAGATGCAGTAGCTTCAATTTCTTCATTTGGAAAATTTACTCTGCAGAAATGTTGAATAATAAACAACAGACAGTCCACATTTCAGTTTATTTACAAAATCAGATCCATATAACATATTAAACTTTGCTAAATATGGGCATTGTAATGACAATCTTCACTTAAACCAACACCATTTTATTAAAATAAGCATGACAATAGCATGCTTTTACACAAGCCCAGAAAACATTACAATTTCACAGCCAACAAATAAAACTTTCATGATATAAAAAAAATTGTAGAACCCTTAAAATGGAATGAGAAACCTTCTTCACTGATGGTGGTTATATATGATTGTGGTTATATAGTAGTCACACTATTGTTCACAAAGAATTGCACACAGTTTAACTATTAAACAATGTTGTGTATATTCGTCTGTAAATTCATGTCAATTTTTTACAACAAGAGGTCTGCGGGTGCAGACAGATGCCCATCATATGATGTAGTTTCTGTAGTTGTAAAGCCATCTTTGTAT
>JAOXYB010099493.1:0-10464 GCA_028565635.1 Phoronis ovalis
ACATAAATACATACATACATACCTCCGAGAAGTACAGTACACAGACCTGGCCATTATTATTGTTTACAATTACTGCCATCATTTTTAAGTATATAATTATCCCAATGATATACTTACGGATCTCTTTATTTTCCAGTTTTTCTGCAAACTCATTATCGTTTGCACGAAATAAAACAAGAGGAGTGTTTTCTGTAGTACTTGGATACGTTTTCACTGTCTGTGTAGGTTTAACAATATCTTTTAAGTAACGATTCTCGTGTAGCAAACACTGATGTATTGCTGGCACAGAAGTTTGCTGTGCTATTAACTCCTGGACATACGCAAGCCTTAGTGAAAAACATTAATGAAAACAATATAATTCACTCCTGGATAGGTATACATGTCGACATAATTATCACAATTAATGAAGAAAAGTATATATTTTTTAACTGCAATAACCTTTAGGTAAATAAGGGGGCCAACAGACTATTTGCATGCACTTGAGGGCGCTACAGTCAGACCCTTTCAATACCGGCATCATTCAGTTATACACACAATGTATTGTTTTTTTATTTCTGACTTTAAGAAAGCTTTAACTGGTGAAAATTTAACTAAATATAAAAATATTAATAAATAGTTGTTTATGTATTGATATGCTTACGAAAAGGAGGGTATTTCTTAGATTAAAGAGCATAAGATAAATTTTTGGTTTTGGCTCAGCATGCGATACGTTTTGTGAATGAATCGCAATGAATCGCATGAGAACTACTTCATTGTTCATTCACAAAATGCAACATGCTGGGACCGACTGGGTCTGAGATTGGTGGCTCCATCAAGTACATGTAAATAGTCTATAGTGTTAAACTGCTAAGACAGTTGTATTTCTACATAGAAGCATTTAAATAGCCATATACTGAAATCTAACTTTCCCTTTCTAGAAATTTTATCGCATATTTTTAGAACCATTGTTGAAATACTTATTTTATTACCACAGAGCGGCATGTGCACGTTTGTACCTGATAAAATTCAGAACTGACTAAATTCAGTATGTTGTATTCAACAAGTCTTTGATTTAGTACGATCTAACTTAATGTTTTAACATAATATAAAAATATAACTTACGTGATTGTTTCATCTGCGTATATGCTTAAGATATCACATTTGTTTGGGATGAATACAAAAATTACAATCTTCTTAACAATTTGTTTTGCTTCCTCGTAAAATTGTTGAAATGTCCATTTCATTTTTGGATCTCTTTCCAATAAACCAGATATAACGGGAGTAACAAGATCTTTAACTCCCCTTTAAGAAAGAATATCAAAGTGAAGTTTAGTCGATTACAAAACAATAAATTTATAAATCTGTACACATATCAAAACTGAAAATAAAAATTCGAAAATTGGGCAAAGTTATAAAAAAGTGTGCAATTTTATGCTCATTATTCTGCTGTATTTCATTTTGAGTTATCAACGAAGAAACAATGGCAAGTGGGTGTTAAGTCCAATAATCAGTGAGCACGAGGAACAATAGTGAATCGTAATCTAAATGCGATAATGAGTAGTTTAACTGAGGGAAAACAATAAAATTACTGTCCCTGTCGCTTCAGTTACATCTAGACAGTAGTATGTATTTTTATGTACGGGTACAGTTTCCTGCATACACGTTGTAATAGTATCCATAGTGTTTGCAGGAGCCTGGGACTCTTTTATAATTCTGAATTCCAGAAAGAGTGAACTAAAATCCCTGAGACAATTTTCATCCAAATTCTTTAACTTTTGCTAATCTCTGAAACCACTGCTATATAATAATAGGTACAACACTTTAAAAATATAACCCCACTCGTTTAAAACACTTTCTTTCGATCGCATTTTCTTCGGGGGGACGAGATTTTATAACATGGCAGACGGGCCGAACATTTCTCACATGGTTTAAAACTTTACTTCCAAAACAACAGAGGAGGCAGTGCGATGCGAGACTAATGGCAATCGTGTTCAGATAAAGTTTTAAAACCAAATGTTTCTGTAAGGAATATTAGTCTATCAACACAGAATATGTGAAAACATTGGAAACGCGCAGTAAAATTATCTTAAGTACTATATTACTTCACATCCGCCAGTGTATTATAACTTGCGGCCTTCATAATCTTCTTTTCAAACACAACCAACAGAATTTAGAGAATACTTTTCAGTCGAAAGATTTAACAAAAAATAAATGTTTCTTACTGTGAAAGTTGGCATGTGGTAGGCAATTCTTTGCTCCATATAATCGGACCGCCTTCAACTTCTTGAGCGCCAGATATCACACCAGTCTGTTTTTCTGTAGTAATCTTATGCCTAAAGAAAAAAATTGAGCACTCGCCACATCTTATACAACTGCCAGTAGACGATATAGCCATTCCTGAACTACAGACAAAGTGTCTCAATTTCTTTGGTGGTCTGCAACCTAAGATAACTTATTCAGAAGTATTTAATAAATAATTAACCTCGCTAACCATATCCATGCCCACTTAGAATTCTGTCATGAAGCACCGCGCGAGATAGAGCAATATTATTCCTTAGCTCGTGTATACTTACAATACATAGAGTGAATACTATTTAACTAGAAAGACGAGAATATATTGTTCACTATTAAACCACAATATAGAACGAAATATCTGCTAGCAAAAATGCAGTCGTTATTAGTTTGTATCGGTTACGTTCCCCGCTATCCACAAAAACATTTCAAACGTTACGTGACACTCTTACATTGTCTCTTTACTTCCTAGCCGACCTCCAAATGGTCTAAATGGCAATTGTCCAGTAGCGATGTGATATAATGTTACACCTGCGAATAGAAAAAATATTTGCATCGATATAGTACACGTACTAGAATGCAAGCTCTACTGTTTAGGAATAGGCATCTGTTTTCAAAGAAAGATATTTAAACGGGCGTCCCTAACTTTTAACCGAGAATTCCTATTTTGCACTAGTGATATTGGCCTAAGTCTTAACACGGATGTTTATTATTTACTAGTAGCAGTTTTTTAGGAATTCAAAAGAGAAACACAAAAGTAAACGCTAACACATAAACCAACACAATTACTGTTAATGTATTCCTTCTTTATTGTACTTATTAGTAAAATATATGTACCCAAAGACCACAGATCTACGGATGAATCAAATTCTCGTTCATGGCCACGCTTAAGTACAGCTCTTTGAAACATTGCTGGCTCCTACAAAACAAAATATAACTGATTTAGAAGTAAACAAAATTAAGACATTTCTGCATCAATCTATATAGTTGCAAAAGGGACTTTTCTTAAAATTAATTTAGACAAAACACACGGTTATTTTAAAACTAATACTGTAGAATGAAATAGACATATGCAGAAGCAATGTTTCGAAAGGGCTTCGTTCTGACGAGCCAACTGCAACACCGTTTGAGGTTTAACTATATGGAAATTGATTAGTGATAGCCACTAATATCAGTTATATCAACAATAATATGAACAAAAAGGTATAGGTTACATGTAGCATTGACAAGCATTGTATAAACATTTGCTTACAAGGTACTCTTCTGTTCCATGTAACGACATGAACTGTTCCTCTGCCTGTAATTCTCTTGCAGCCCCAAAGTCCGTTAATTTGAATATTCTTTTCCCATCTTCTTCAATGGAGCACAGTATATTACCTGGTTTAATATCACGATGCACTATTCTCAGCTTATGCAGATACAGCATTCCATTAGCTGAAATACCGGTATACGAATTGATCTCAATATCATTTGTGCCATAATTGACAGTGAAACTATATCAAAAGCTAAAACGAGTACTTCGAATCGTCACTTTAATTTTTAATATTATGATAACTAGCCGTTGATGCTTAGTTGCAGTCGATGTAATACTGGCAATATACATGTATTTATTAATTGAACAAGAAGAGCTTTTATGAAAAATGTATAGCAAGCCAATGTTCCACAAATGTTCCTCAGATATCAGATTTATAACAGCCGATTAATCTATTCCCATAAAGATAAAGTTTAACATAGTTGATAAATGTGATATATAAGTATATATATTACACCACATGCTCAGCTTCAAAACAATAAGTTACTCGAACGGCTTCAGATCTCTTCAAATAATACTATTTCTAAAGCACGTTCTAGTTTTACCTATATCTTCTAAAATCCGCAGAAACATCGTTTCAGACACCCCGTAATTGTTTTCGGGATCTTCCAGCATGCTGTGAACACTTCCGCCGTTACACAGTTCCATTATGATGACAGTATTTTGGGTATGCTGTTCTTCTTCGATAGCTAACACTTTGACGATGTTTTCATGGTTAAGTCTTCTTAGCACTAGTATCTCTCGTATTTTTATATCGGGGGCTCGCAAGCAAGCACTGCTGTTGAAAGTTTTTACGGCGAATATTTCTCCAGTGCTCTAGAAGTATTAATATCATTTGATGTTACAACCGCCTCACTGTACCATTAAAGTAACACAATGGACAATACAATACATGGGTCGCTAGCATCCGATTGTATCCACTAAAATGACAATGAACTCCATCTGCACGTTGCAATGCCCGTCTCTTTCACTAAAGCAAGGATTGACCCGTTTCCGCACTCTTGTTTTTAAAAATATTTTTATCGCAACATGAGAACTATCGGAAAGAAGAAGTGCAGAAACTCTGTGGCAATGTTTGCTGAGAATAACTGGTGAAGTAATGAATTATTAATCTATATAATAACAAACTTTACTATCATACGTGATTTTTTTCCAGTCAAAATGTCACAGCGAAAGTGTCTACTGAGATATCAATTTAAAAAAGTGGTTTACTTGCAAAAATTAAGAATTAACTATAAAATGGCCACCTTAATGATCAAGATTCTCTACTTTCCTCAGATATGCCTGACGTTAGCGTTTCTCTTCTGATTTTGATGTCGAAAAAAATATTATACTCTAGTTTCTTAGTAACTGTTAAATACATACGATAGCTTTTTTTACCTTATTTCGACATCGTAAAACTTCTCCCGTAGCGCCCTTTCCTAGAATGTCGTTCGGAGACCAAAGATAGGTTTTGGAACCTCTTAGCAAACCAGTAACAGCCATCTTCAGTTAAACCTAGCATATGTCTGTTTTAAAAAAAGTTCGTTAGACACAGTCGACAGTCTAGTTGATTACACTGAAGATGACATCTGCACGCAAGTAAAACATCTTACGCTTTTGTAGACGTCATAAACTACTATATTTAATCGTTTTTTAGCTATTCTCTTCAAAAGATTAATTCACTAGGAAACAGACTAGTTCACTACCTCTTAAGCTTGTCGTGCAGAATGTAATTCCATTAACATCCACTACTCAATGATTAGGACATAGAAACGTAATTTTTAAAAGTCTTCTTCTCGGTCTCCTAGTATTTCTTAGAAACAAAAGCTGTTAATTTCTCAAAAACCAATTAACGACGTGGCAAAAGCCATATAGACATTTATGGTGTTATGGTTTGATAACGGTATCTTTAATTTTGTTTTAATTACAAATAAATGTCACGAAAAACAAATCCAAGGTAGAGTATTCCGTCTTTTAAATGTTGTACCGCGTTATTAACTATTTGTTACCTTAAGTCAAGGGGCATCATAGTCCATCTAGATCTCAGTATGATGGCTATTGTATACATATGGGATCATAAATAAACCTTGCATGACTTTGAACTCTGTAAGGTGTTAAGTTAATAATCTGATAAACTCCAAACTACTGAATACGTCCAAGAGAATACGCTGATTGTGAAACTATGCAGAATCCAATTACGCATTAAGATATTACAAATATATATCGCACATGCATAGTCACGACGATTACCACAGAGCTAGATCCCGGAGCTTATACACTGCACATGATGTGGCTGCTGTGGCCCAGGTACTTTAATGTTTTATTAGCTTTTTATCAGTTCAATGTTTCTGGATATAATTAAACTACTTACAATACTTATAAATGCGATCTACATCCTTTTGATAAACAAAAATGATAAGATCACACAGGTAACATTTAAAAAGTTCCACATTCCCTATCTTGCGACAAAATTCGGATAGATTCATGATCTTAATTTTATCAACAGTCTAATAGTCAAAATGCACCACAGTCTACTAGTCAAATGCACCGCAACTTCCACTGCAAGTTAAAATTCTGCAGCAAAAGACAAGTACTAGTATTATAATATCTGTTTATGTTCACCATGCAAATTGATTTCCTAAAAGTGGAGTACGTGTAATAAAGTAATATAGTCCAAATGCAGCAAAATCTAATTGTCAAAATGCACCACCACTTTCAATGCAAGTTAAAATTCTGCAGCAATAGACAAATATATTCGTTTATTATGTTCATCATGCAAATAGATTTCCTAAAAGTGGAGTACGTATAATATAGTCCAAATGCAGCAAAATCCAAACACTTTTAAAACACGCAATAAATTGGACACTTGTCAACAATTCAAACATACTGTACAACTATATATTGTGCTTCCTTTGTGAAGTATTACAACGCTCACTAAAGGCTAGGGGAAGTTTCGTAATCCATACGCCTGAGGGAAACCCGGGGGTTACTTCACAAACTTTTGATTAGGAGTGAGTGTGTACGTCACAGGCTTAAAAACCGGATCCTCTCAACTATTTTTCTCTGCACGAAAACAGTTTGCTTAACCTTTTTACCAAAAGCTTGTTTGCTATTTTACGTGTATTGGAAAACTGGTTACATATCAACTCAGCTTATTTATTCAAAAAAACGGACCACTCTCAAAAGCCGGATCTACTGTAGCGGCATATCCCTATATAGACGGAACCCTGAGTACCTTCCCCGAGGATCGAAACCGATATCAATTATATATTTTGGTTTCGTTCTCTTTGTTTATCTATGTACTTATTAATATTAACTACTAACATTTTATGTGCAATAATTTTGCTGATTTTGTTTGATAACTATTCAGAAAATCTATTTCGTTTAGTACGTCACAAATTTAATTTCACGTATCATTCATTATTAATCAAAGGTTATTAATACACGAAGCACAGTACGTTAAGGTCAATTTTGGACACGATTATTATACGGGATAAGGTTGTCTCCCCTGAATCTCAAACATACGGTTATATAACACTATTAAATAAACAAGCCAATTATTTAGTAACTGCTTTATTAAATTATATTACCTTTTACAGCCCCTTTATCGGGGCCCATTACAGTGTTTTGTTAAGTTAATGCTGCAGTTAAATTACAAAAGCACACTGTTTACATTTTGGTAACTTATAACAAGGCATGTTCTAAAGACCTATATTGACAATGTATTGATCATGACCCAGTTAAAGTTAATAATACCGCAACCCTGGGCAATTTCCCCGGATGACACTCGGTACGACACTAAGAGGGGGGAATCCCCGACACTAATAGGGGAATCCCCATTTTGTCCACAATATTGACGCAGACGTACATGTAGATAAGACATTAAACCAAACAAATGTTTCGATCGCTGGTTTAAACTAAGGAAAAATACAATAGGAAACAGTTCATTTATGCGGTAAATGTAGTTTATATGTTTGCATAGATTAAATTTAGAATGAATATCTATCGTTTTAAAACCATATTTAGTACAGCCTGCTCTTAAAGACGAGCATCAATAATGAAAACAGCGAGAAATAGCGCATTTGTTGAAAGGTCGAAAGCTAACTGTATTGCTCAATATTTTGTTTAATCCGGGATTTCTCTCATGCAAAAGTATAATTTTCACATTTTTAGCCACAGGTTATATTTTTGAATTTTCACCTGCATGTACGTGGGGCGAGCAGTAGCGTCGATATAAGTGTGAAGATCGCTTATACATGTATATTTCCACCGCAGCTATAGGGTCAATTATCACTGAAAAGAACACCGCAACAAATACCTTATCTTTAATACATATATAAGATATACAAACCTAACCAGGCAAGTTATTGAAAAAAATACTAATTTAAAATTTGTGATTAATATATGCTAGTCTAGCGCTAAACGGTTATTGAGACAATTTCTAATACAATCATAAATATGAACAGCGCTAAAACAAGCCGGTGAACCGCGAATGAGATATTTATCAGGATATTTACCAGGAATTTTACCCGTTGTAGGTGAGTGATTTCAAAAACAAGAAAAAGGCATCCAACGGCCCCGCCGCAGACACAAGCAATAGTAGGGTTATGTAGCTAAGACTAGCCGGGGCATACTGCCATTCACGATGACATTATGTATGTGTGACGCCACATGGGCTCTCTTTTTGAACCTCCACTTTTACTAGGAGGTATTTTTATGTTTAACACTTTTTGCTATGAGGTGCTTCTTGCAAATAACTTTTTAACAATGGATAAATATTTTCAATAAATGATAATTTGCTGTAGTGTGCGTGGGTGTAAATTTCCAAGATTTTGTTTGTAAACTGTTTTTGCCATCATGGGCGATGTTGATAAATGCTTGTGCATATCTATTAATTTCCACACATATTAAGTCTAAAAGTTAAAAAGAGATTTAACAAATCAAGTGGTTCAGCAGCGTTTGGTAGATGGACGTTTAAACCTGGCTTACCAGTAAAGCGTATCATTTCAAATTAATATTCTCGCATTCCTGTGGTTCTGTCGTCTAGCATAAGCGATGCCAAAATGTAAATTTTAATGTAATTACAAAGATTTATAATATTGTTTGCTTAACATTTGGAAGAATATCTTTAAAATGATAAAACTAAGTAAAAAAAAAACTAGCAAATTTAGGCAAAGCAATGATCTTTATTCGAAATCAATGAGAAATATTTTTTACATACTATTACTCATGTGAACAGCGGAATATAAGTTACAAAGATGCGCCTTGCGTCCAAGTTTGCTAACATATTGAGTATATCTTGATAAATGTTACCAAAAATCCTAGGAGATAGGCTTGGCAAGAAGGACTATTAAATTCAATCCTAGTCTTGATCGCCATTTTCATAACATGTGCGCGGCTAATGCACACTCTCAGGCCTACCTAACCAGCGTAGACTCGAACCGTCTATCCGCACTCGCGCATCTGTAAATCCTACCACACGAACCCTTTCCCAGGTTTCGCACCGAAATTCCTGCCAGTCGTTTCCGTAGACTCGCACAAATTGCCAGGAACTCGAACAGATTTTGGTTAGGTGGCCCTGACTCTGATTCAGTCTTTTATATGCTTATAAGCATTTAATTAAAATACTAACATTCAGTAAGTGCTTTATAGAAACATATATCACACTATTTAAATCAGCAAATTTAAAAATAACATGCCCAGAAAAGTTAATAAATATAAACATCCGGTGCCTTGAACCGACAGGTACACTAGAATAAATGAAATTACATTGCCAAATGTTTAAAGCAATATGTGAGAAAACATATCATCGTTATGCAATCTGAGCACAAGAAACACGTTTATAATGATTTTCACGCGTTTAATATGGCTGAACATCGATATTCGAGTGAATACTCATTACAGAAACTGGTTTTCCGTTTATGAAGGCAGGACAAAACCTAGGAGAATTATTCATTGTCTCAATTTTTATTCAGGAATTCATAATTTCTTTTATGAAAGTATGTAGAAAATATATGGTACGAAACTAACACGAAAGTGATAGTAAATAATTTTATTTTCTATCTTATTTCGTGAGAGTTGAATGGACGTGTATACTCGTCCGTAGCACTGAACGTGATTCTAAACCTTGACGTGATATCACGTCCGTACCACTGAACGGGTTAATCATTAGTTATAAAAATTATCTTTATACAATACAATACATAATATCATATTTCAGTTTCAACCAAAATTACACATTTCTAAAAAAGTCAAGTATGGTTGAATAAGAAAAACAAAAATTACAAATATAAAACAATTCGGCAATGAATTAAATTTATATTTTAATCATAAATAATAGTTACGTTATCAGAATAGAAAAAAATAATAGTATTAAAAGGAATCCTTTTAGACTTGTGCCATTCTACAATGTCATCATACTAACCCAAATAAATGCTTCGCTATTATATTAATTATATTAGCACCTTTCAAAATACATGAATTTGTAACAGATACAGACTCAAACCTTGACAGCAATAACTTTTTCAGTGTTATTCGTAACTTTAAATATAACATTTTACAAAATAATATTTAAACATTTTTTAAGAAAATTATATTAATATTATACAAACAGTATCTTGAAACTAAACTATGTTAAAGCAGGGTGGCCACCTCCAGCTAGAGATGTGATCACAAAATGGGCAAAAACATCATTAACATTAAACACAATGCAATAAACTATAGCGTTTAATCTAAAAAAAATACGCAGACAAAATTGCATCCAGATTCAAGGTGGGACACACACTATTTGAATTTCTAATGAACATTTTTAGTAGGTCAGTACAACGCAACATGTCATATGTTAAATTGACAGTTTATGCATAGTAATCACAAAAACACAGACAGACAGACAAGCAGAG
>JAOXYB010099604.1:0-21550 GCA_028565635.1 Phoronis ovalis
AGTTTACCGCCTTGCGGAAATTGTCCGCCGGGTACACTTCTGTAGTACCCCTTACGACAATGACCCTTTCAGCGATAATTCAGACCCTTTACAGATGATATACTGTACTGGGAAGACTGATAATAAAAAGCAAATAAAGCAATTATTCAGATAATAAAATATAATATATCACCTGGTTTGTGATAAAAATACCACTCATTTATTCCATTTAACAGAACAAGCACAGCACACAGAAACTATATATGCTGCTAGCTCTAATGAATATCAGTCAATTACTGAACTATTTGATATTTCTAGCTCAAAATAGGTTATTTTATCTCCAGTGTTTTCCTCTCTACTGCATGCTGATTGAATATATATAACCTCATTCTGTTACCATTCAAACTGATACATTGCCTGTTTCAATTAATTGCAAACATAAATGTGTGTGGTCATGAGTTTCCACAAAAAATATTTAGACTTTTTCTCTGTAAAACAGTGGTGTTTCTGTGCTGTTTTTAGCCTACTGAGAGCACATTTATTTCTCTGCTGTTGGACTGCTAAAGGTCAGCTTTGTAATTAGAGCTACCAGGTAATTTGCCTCATAAAACTAGAGGAAAAAAGACTGGATCTTCCAAATGTAAATTGCTACTGGAAATGAAATGTTAATGGGTCTGAAATACTACCTTGGTGACCAAACAGTCTTCCTATATGTTTAGTTTAAAATCAGAAAGAATGTTCAAAGTGTATGTACATATCTGGTCTTATGCAAGGTGTTTGATTGCAGAAACAGAAATTCTATGCACATTCCCCCCCCCCCCCGTTTATGTCTTGTGAATCCCTCTGATATCCCCCTCACCCCTAAAACTGTCTGACACTTAAGTTCACTTGTTACTGAAGCCACATGGATTTTATATCTATAGTCATCATGTCAATCCCACCAAAACTGCTGAATAATTATCATTGCTACCTTTCATTTTGATTTCTATTTATTCTGGCTCTGAGAAATTCATAGATGGTGCCACTTTGGAAATAATATTTATAATAATTACAGCCTAAAAGTAGAAAACGCTTTTCTCACAATCTCTCTGCACAAGATCAAAGCTATATGCATAGCAGGCCAATTATATCTCCAATGGAGTAATTAACCATAATTAATGCCATAAAAGCTAGCTGCTGAAGTAGATGGTCATAAATATAGAATCCAGAAAATTTTGTTAGAAGGTATTAAAAGTATTATTGTTAACATAACAATATCATGAATGCACTTTTCCCAACATTGATCTGTTCATTAAATACTTTTTTTATTTTGGGAGGGTTATCAACACAAAAGGAGATCTTTTCAAAAGGGTTATCATTGAACTGCAAAACTGCTCTACAGACAGCTAGCAAAATCAATCATATTTGGTGCTGAAACATAAGAAAACATCAGTTTCTTTTAAAATTGCCAGTCTTCCTATGCATAAACCTTTTTAAGTGGTCAAAATAACAAATCTTTGTGGAGCCATAACTTGCTAAGAATGTAATTTCCAACAAAATAAAATACCACACTTCAAAGGGTTATAGGCTTGTACAAAATGTTCTGTTGTATACTATTAACTTATGTCTGTTGGAGTTATTAGAACTTCTCCAAGCACCTGTTAGTTCATTCACTAGAATATTAAGGTGGAAATAAACAAAACTGAACTATTTTTATGGGACAGGCATGCTGAATAGCAGTTATAAGGCACTTATAAAGAGACATGTCAAAAAGAAATGTTGACATATTAGTATACATAGATTATATGCATAACAAATGGTTTTTGACTTGATCCAATATATTTCCACCACCTGTGCATGAACAACCATCATCACTGGAACAAAATCTGAAAATTCTGTTAGCCTGGTTTTCATGTCCTGTGGCTGTTTGGACTTCTGACATGTCAACAGTGCAAACAAAAGGTGACATCACCGTAAATATTAATTGGAAAATATACCAAAGTGCAATTAGCAAGTATATTACCACATTAAAATAAGAGAACTGCATTACATTCAATGTGTTTTTTTAAAAAGTTACTTCATTAATTAAAATTTTACTTGCAATATCACTTTAGCTGTGACATTACATCAGTTTTTCGCATCCAGTTATGGTGTGCCGAGAGGTTTTCTCTGTTTGTTGACAAATTATGAGGATTTGAATAAAAGATGGATTTCAATTTGTGCTTTTATTATTAGATTACTGAACTATCTATACAGAAAGTTCTATTTAATTCCTTCACAAGACTGCAACAAATCTTAACAAGTGCAATCACAGACTGTGATTTTCATCAGGCAAATACCAAAGGGAGAACTAAGGAAGTAGGTTCATGACAATAATAAAAGACAATTTATTTTTAATAACTCTTGTTGAGTATTTTTTTAAAGCTGACAAGAGGTGCACAGCTGTTCCCACTTTACAAAAACAATTTGCTAAATCCATTCACACTTTTCTTGTCAGATAATTAGGAACTAGGAATGCAGTGTGCACACTTAGAAACATGTTAAAATGTGGAAACAATGTAATTTCTGGTTTAAAAGGTAAACAAACTGATTATATACTTTACTGCATGCATTGAATGTATGAGGATTTTTTGATAAAGATGATTTTCTTATACAAAATTGAAACTGTACAATCAGCTGGGGGCATCCATGGAATAAGTGAAATGAAACTGGCTTAACTCATTGTCTGTAAGATTGGAGCCGACACTTGACATAAAATCAATAACAAAAATCTTGAAATTTTGCTTGTTAAGACCATAATATGCAAATACTTAAACTATCACACTTATACAAGCTTTCAAATCTATAAGATTATGATAACAACCTATTTCTAGAAGCAGACATTTCCGGCTAGAGAAATGTTAAGAAGCAAAAAACACAGAAAAACAGCCTAAGCGCTTTACATGCTAGCACATGTAGGAAGTAATTATAAAACAAAATTCCTGAAAATTTCACAAAATGTGACATAATTATTTACACCAAAGATAAGGTACTTCCTCCATAAGAACAACATGAAAATTATTGTTTTATTTTTATACTATTAATGAATGATAATTAATATATCCCCTGTTTGGTACTTCCTCCATAAGAACAACACGAAACTTATTGTTTTATTTTTAATTCCCAAAGATAACCATTACAATCCCAGCTAGATATACACACTGGAAACTTTAGGAAAGCATACACAAACTAGATGCTACTTGCATTATATATACTATTGGACATTTAAATACAAAAGCTTTGTCAATAACAACAATAACTTTATTTTTTGCTATATTGTTGCATTAGTAAATGCTATTTGACTAACTAGTGCATTAACAGTACTAAATTGGGTTGTCAATGCAAAATCTTCCATCTGAATGCACTGCACTGGAAACTAGTTTGCAGTTCCATTCTGGTTAAGTTTACATAGCTTTACAACATTGTATTAACCAGGAAATGAAGGCTATTCTATGCACACCATCAGCCAAAAGTTACCAGCTGAGAAAATCTATATATATTATAAGGAAATCCCATATATAATAACTTTATTATACTAATATATTGTCTGTCAAGACACAATGCAATTCAAAATTATTTCAGTATATTTAAGTCAAGCATACTTTCACAATTACAGTTTAAACTTTGATAATTTTATAGGATATGTAATTCAAAGTTGGAAACTCCAATTGCTATCAATTCTGTTATAATCATGACCTCCCACTCTGCAAGTGCCTGTGCCAGCACAGCAGCAGCACACACAAATGAACAAGGTAGACAAACACTAACAAATAGGCTAAAGGCAAATCAGGTGTCTCACAAATATTTACACAATGATTACTATACTTTTAATAGCTTATATAAATGCCAGTCTTGTGATAAAAGCACTATATTGTGTAACAAAACATGATGCAGACAAACAACTAGCATAATGAGAAGCAATTACCCTATCATTATCCTACCCATCATTATCAAACAGCAACAAAGATGACATGTTAGTCAGATGATCAGGGATCATGAGAATCACTGCCATAACCGGACAGTAACAGTTGACTACTTTGCGTAATCTCTTAATAACAAATGTGCAGCTGACCGAATTTTGATTTATTTAGTTTTACGAATATGATAATGAGCAACGTTCTGGATCAGTCAGGGAGATTGCATTTGTTCATATAATGCAGTACTCCTAGGTTATTGGCATGAATGCTAGCTTTATCTTATAGTACCATTTTACATTTTATTGCTATCACATGGACTGATATATGAAGTAAGATATATGCGTAGTTATAGAGTAATAATAAGTGTCGTATCGTATTGTATCGTATCGTGGGAGTAGTAATCAGTATTGATTGCATATTTGTATACTGTATATTGCATAAGCACAGTTTATAAATTATTTGCATTAAATGTTTAGAACATTGATCCTACAGTGTGAACATGTAGTTTTGAAGTTGCACCCATCATTTCTCCCAGCCCAAACCCCTTCTCAGTTCATCTCTCTAACATTGGGAACAGAAAATGGCCGTGTCAATTGTCGACAAGATGAGAAAAGGGTTTGCACTGTGAGAAAGGTGTGTGATTGTTGCTAAAAGACTGATACTTGCAGGGCTGGTCCAGCTATCATGTAATCTATTCAATCCATAAAGCATGTTCATTCAGCTATAGTATTGCTACTGGACAAACATATTTTCACTGGACAATGTCAATAACCAGACAATTCTAAAGAAATATTCAATTATTCTATGACTACATGTCACTATGTACATCCAGTTATCAAGTATGAGCATAAAGAAATGTAAATTACCATTTATAGATAGGAAAATCCAGATACCAAAAATGTGAATGTTCAAAATGAACAGCTTGCCTTAAGTGCTACATTTAGCAAAACAAAGCCAAGAATCCCTGCCAAGAACACTCTCAATCACATGTCATTAGATAGATGGTGCATGATTATGATATTCTCAGCTGCTGTCACCACAAAAACACTGGTGGGAAACCTGGTGAATTGGCAATTTGATATAAAAAGAGCAATGAATCCAGCATGACAGATTTTCTGCCGAGTATGATATTTAATGTATATATTATAACATCACTCTGCAAATATGATAAGGAAAAGATCAGTCTAAATGCACATTACATGCTAGATTTAAAATGCATGACCATGACAACCATCATGCCAGATATGTAAGAAGTAGTAATATTATGGTATGCCATACAATTTGAAGTTATTCCAGGCTATTTACTCCAAAAAGATATCTTTGATGTGAGTGATAGCTTAGTATATTCATTTCATGTAACAATGATCACAGATTTTCACATATATTACATTGCTGGCTCTAAAAACAGTAGCCATGCAATTGCAGTCAGGTAAATATATTTTTACAAGTAAGAAAACATCTTCATTATATACAACAGTTTTGTTTGTTTAGATATCAAGTTCTTGCTGTAGAACTAACTTAGTGGCTAAGATAGACAAAAAATGCCCTTTCAGCTAAAACAGTTTAATAATATAAATCTCTCAGCAGACCTAGTATCTATCATACTCTTATAGAGTGAAACTTGTAAACTTTCCAACAGAAAACAAATTAATGGAAAATAATACGGATCTCAGGGGAGGAACATCTTGATGGACTTCTGCCAGTACACATTTTTTACCTTTATTTAACACTTATATACCTATATATTTTGTTTCATACAATAGGATTATTTTATTATAGGTATATGTATGAAGGGCTGAAGGAGAGCAACACAAACATGTCAATCAGTGTCAGAAGATAAGACCATATAGCACAGTGACTACAGCCAAGTGATTTTTAATGATATTGTCCAAAATGACCACCATATTGTCTGGCCACTAATTACTTCCATTGTAATTCAAAATGATTGAACAGTAATTCAGATATCAACATATTTTACCAGAAGTGACAAAATTTGGGGTCCACTATACTTACAGCACTATACTAGTGGTACATACAGTATCACTGTGTTACACATTTGTGATCTGATCTGTTTCTCCAATAGTTTAGCACATGCATTGTGTTTATTTACATGTGCACAACTTCTACTAGCCAGTATCCTGATACACTGTGAGAACATTCCTCAGTAGTGTGTGCATGCTAATGGCACTTTGGTCTTTGTTCTTAGTAGAAATATATTTTTTTATTGCAAGGTTATGAAAATAGCCTGTATGGGGTCATGTTAATGAATTAATTATGCATTGTCAGTTGAAGGAGGCCAACATAGTACCCAGTTATTTTTTGTTCATCTCTACCAAAACCGAAATACTCTTATGTTCCATAGTTGGGAATTACAAGATGACAGGAACACCTGTGTATACATATATACACCTTTCACAGAGACCTGCACAGTTTCAGGCCATATCTAAATATTATAGTACTCATCAGGGTGGTTAATTATAGCTTGCAAGGCTCATATAACATTGATAGGTTAGGTGAACCTATGTTTACTATTAAGCAGACAAATAGTCATCAAAGTTTCCCATTAAATTACATGAATTGATGTAAACAGTCTTCAAGAGCACAAAACAGTTTTAAAAATATCATTAATATCTTAGATTTATAAGGAACAATAGAGACGTTTGTAGTTGTTTTGGAATGAAAGCTTGCAAAATGTGGTACTTCAACTTAGTCATGTTCATACAATTTAGCAACAAGGAAATGACAATATCATTAATTCTATCCAACATTAAATCGTGACCACTGTCCCTTAGAATCTTCAAGTATGTTAATGATGTCATCATCATATGGTTACCAGGACAAACAGAACATGATGGTTATTATCTTGTCAAATGCTTTTGTAATTATGCCTAAAGGTATATTCATGTATGTAACATCACAGAATTAGGTTACAATGCAGGATGTAACAATCGAAATACTTTTATTATAAGGCATATTGTAATAATGGAACTTGAAAAACATGCTCATTGATCTCATGAACGTGTTTTTACGATGCTGCTACTTGCTAATTGATAATGATGCTTAATGTGCAATGCCATTAATTAATTCTCCAACATTTATATTGACAGATGGCCTTTCAATTAACAA
The DNA here is from genome assembly GCA_028565635.1 of Phoronis ovalis. NCBI lineage: Eukaryota > Metazoa > Phoronida > Phoronidae > Phoronis > Phoronis ovalis. Next base: position 7,041 of record JAOXYB010099604.1, read on the forward strand.
GAATAGTGACAGTCTCACTGAAAAATAATGAGACTTACAGAGATAGAATTATTAAATAGGATGATCACACTCTAGTTTATTTAATAACAAGAAATCATTTCAAAGAAATTAAAAGAAGTAATAGTAAAACAATCAGTTTTTATTGCTGTAAGATCCTACTACTAATGTTGCATAAAAATATTACATATCAGCATTAACAGGACAAGGTATACAAAAAAAGAGAAATCAAGTAAAAGGAGATTACCCGCTAATATCAACATGCAATGCACAATACAGGTTTCCTTTCCTTGCATGCCATCACATATCACACAAACAGTGAACACAACCATGGTCAGAAAAAGAGGTGGTGCCTTCAGTAATGATGTGCATGGCATGGAAAGCATTGGTCAGAAGTGTAAGGAGATGAAAGATGGTGGCCTGGTATTATGTGAAAACATCAATTTCCCATCATGGATGCAGAAGCAATTTTTTTAATCAGAACTGGGGGTTTCCAAACCAACAAACATCTGCCAAACAGATTAGCAAGGAAATTACATACAACCACATGGTACATAGGAAAGATACATGAAAGGTGTAAAGATTTGTTCTGTCTGTGTTCATTAACAATTTGAATATAATAATGTTTATAAGGTAGTCAGAGCAGAATTTTTGATATTTGCCAGGGCTTCTAAAGCAAATATCTGTGAGTCATACATAAAAAAATGATGATGCAGAAAAACAGAGAAATCTATATACAAACCCTGAGTCTCTTTATATATATATCTAATTGATGTCTATCCATCATCAAGGGACCTAAATAACAGTCTATGACTCACTGATTATATGAAACTAAAACAAACTTGTGTAAATTCAACAGGAAAGAGGGGAAAATAAAATAAACATAATACTAACTACCTACAATTCTACCTGAGCAATAAACCTAACAAAATACAGATTAAGATAGTATGAGCTCAGACTGCATTCTGCACAATACTATTATTGTAAATTCTTTATACATTAAGCTCTGGCCGTATAATATTACATATCATGAACAGAAAAATCATTATAAGTCTCTAAAAACTGTCAATACTTATTTTTAGTTAATAGCTGCAATTGTGTTACATATGAAGTTACATTATATGTAAGGATTTGATACTGGGTAAATATTTTAATACTGAGCAAAGATTTCGATCCTGGGCACAGATAATGATCACTTATTTTTGAGTGTTTTAAAAAAGTAAACATTACAAAGCGGACAGTCTAAGATTCATTGTGCATATCAAACCTACTTTTGTTTCAACATTCCACACACAACTCTTAACAGTAGTGATTGCTCTTGGAGCTCTTACTGGAACTTGTGCATGTTGTACATACTAATCATGTTTTGATTAAATTTTAAATCTTAAAAAAAAATTCTAGGTGTTCTAAGGACACAGATATTTATGCAGAAGTTCAATAATTGTTTATTACCGACTACTTAGGCTTTGAATGTTCATCAGTGTAAAGTGCATCTGAAACTAATTACCTTGCTACCTGAGAGTAGCTTCAGGCTTTTGGAAAAGGTTTCTATGGTCTGAATATAATTTACTGTTACACCCTTGAAAGAAACATTTCTGTATATTTGGTTAACCTGTGTGGATTGTGCTTTAGTGATAAATTTAAATTAATGAACACAAACACAGTATCACCTATTTTACCAATTTACTGACCACATGGCTTGGTGTGGAATTACAGTGGTATGTGAATAAAAATACACGGAAATTTGAATACCATTTTCCTTACAAGATTACACAAACACAATTTTACACATGGTTCTGTACTTTCTGTCCCTTCTTTCACATGGAACAGGTTTAATTTGCATTAAGGAAAAAATTCTGTTTTATTATTCATACCTCCCATTTACATGAATAATGTGTGTACACTTTTGAAATTATTGTTAATTTACTTTTAGGCATTTTCTCATAGTTGACTACCAACTTTTTATAAAAAAACTGTACATATTAGAATTTCGGCATCATTAAACGTCAAGTAATGCAAAAGCTTAAAATATGTTCCCAGGCTATACTGTTGTTAACTTTTGAAATTTTAATAAAATTCCAATCACACACAATATATGTCGAATGAATCACACAACACTGTTTGTCTGTGGTTATTAAGAGTATTTTTAAGTAAAGGAGTTGCGTGAGAACTGATATTTTTTGTAATCCCAATCTTTTTTCGTGCATTCCTATACATATGAACCAATACACATGTCTCCCTAATGAATGTAATTGTCCCTACTGAGAACATCAAATTAGACTGTAATTCAATTTCTTTATGCTGAATGAAACAAGAAAATGAATTAGTTCTTGTACTATTAAATTGCATTTTTGTGTAGTATTGGATTTTTAGTCTGAACAGGTACTTTTCAAGTTTCTATGTATAAGCTCAAACTACATGCATGTACATTGTGCTACAAAATTTCATATCAGTTTCGAGTTTCAAGCTTGCATCAGTAGGTGCTGTAGATTAAATCAATCTAAATCCAAAACCCCAGCCAAACTAGTTTGATAAATGATTTGAGTGTTTTAGTGTAAACCTGTAAACAAATATAATTTTTCCATTAGAACCTTAACATTTGTAAATAATGAAACCCAGCACCTAAATATCTTTCTAGTATTTTGCCAAGCTAAGTCCATTTAATATAAATAGAAAGAAGATCTTGTATTCACCATTATTAATGTTCTTTTTGACAAGTTATCATCAAACAATGTAGGACAAAGTCCAATTACAATTTCACTCATCTGAAAGAAAATGTTTATTAGCAACAATAGGTTAATATCACCTCCTTTCCACTTAGTCTATAGAGCATTTTAATAACAAATCTACCTGGAAGAGGATACCTAACTAAGCGTAAACAAACATGATTGGGATCACTTAACAGATCACTTGCCTATGCAATGATGCCTGTATAAGCTATTTTTGAATGAACAAATGCTAAAGAAACAAAAAAATATTTTTTGGAGACCTCATTTAGAGGATACACCCTTTCTAACCCTTTCAACCCTGTATCTGCATCAGTCCAATGACCAAAATTATTGTCTAGTGGCAGACCTTGCCACTACAGGAGAAAAGCTAAATAACACATTTAAAATTTTTTTTTGAGAAAACTTGGCAAACCAAGTCATAAAGATGTCAAGGCAGATTTATATTATTTTGTACCCATTTTTCTTTGTAATTCACGTGTTGCTTTCATCACATATTCCTACTGTACAAAGAATGAAACAGGTAGAACTAACAAGGTTCTTTAACATACTATTGTGTTCTTACTATAATGATACAAACATAATAAAAAGAAATCAAACATCGACCAGACAGTAAGGAGACCTTTGAAAGCCTTGGATGATCTAGAAAATGCTTGGGGGAACCGCAATTGTTTTAATATCTACATAGTATTGTACAAACTGACTATAAACAAAATAACAATTTTTAATGACTATTTCAACATTGTCAGAAAACTCTCACTTCACACTTGCTCACAAAATTAATAATAGTCATACAGTACAAGTGATCATGCGAATAAATTTTCTATTTCATGTATGAGTCTACACTAAATAAACAAAAAAAAAACTTTGATGGTATAATAGCTACAACCCATTATAACTGATTTAAAAACTGGATATTACAAAATATTACAATTTTGAAATGGCCGACTCTGAAAATATTGAGTTTAGGCCTCAAAATAAAATTCCGATATAAAATAGATACACACAATATGATTTTACTCTCCTTTATTTAGAGGTATTATAGCTGTGTGCTCCTCTATGGATATTGAAATATTGTCTACTAAATCAGCAAAAGATTGATTCGACTTTATTAAAGCATATGTGATATTTTTTTTATGAAATGGATTACTTCAAGCATAGTTTGATGCTAACTATTAACCTAGAAACTCCAGACAAAAATTACTGGTTGTATTTTCAGAATAAAATATTGTGGAAATGAACCAATTACTGTAACAGTACTTCCAAAGCTCTGTTTGCTCAAATATTCTAAGCCAAATGTCAGACACATTCTAACATTTCAGAAACATAAATAATCTGCAGATAGAGTTTTTATTCTTATTTCATGTGTAAAATTAATGTTAACATCCTGGCTCCCCTGGAATTTCCACATCTTTCTTGCTTGATCTATCAGAAACAGAGTGACTGACAAAAGTGCTGAAAAATTATTTCAAAGATTTAAAACTCTGTTTGCATTTATATGAATATTTGTCCACAAAACAGAATTTCAAGCAATTAGCTAACATTTGCTGTAACCTATTATTGGAATTTTGAAATGTCTAGGATGCACTCTAAACTTTGCATATTTGATACAACAAAAACAATGCTAACCTATACTAGCTGTTAAAAGACATGCTTCATTTAAACTTGCAACTTTTAATGCCAAATATGATAAATAAATTTTTAAAATTTACCAGAAATTTACAACCACAATTCTGCAAAATATCCTGTTCCCATTATTAAAAGTAAAATTAAAAAAGCACATTGAATATCAAAAGAGACATGGGTTTTTACCAGTTGTCACTTGGCTAAATTGAGTTGGTATATATATATATATATATCTCTGTCAATACTGACTCTAATCTCTGCCTCAGGTATGATCATGTCACAGTTAATTTAGAACTTATGAAAACACAAGTAACAATAGACTGCACAAAGAAGGGTACATACATTAACTCCAGGAGACTTTATGTCTTATTAATTATCCCAGTCCAGAAAATTTTAACAATGATATGTATTCATTATCATATCAACCGAAAAACCAATCAGATCAATTTCTGGTATGGTGGGAAGCCACAGGTTTATAAATGATATGGAAAAAGGTTATTTGTGGTTTATATAATTTCAAGGTACAATTACAGCCTGAATATAATTAGAGCTGTTCACAGCTTGACAGAAAATATACTAAATATTGAAGTATTTTGTTATAAAATTAAAATATTGGTTTGTTTGGGAACCACAGGTATGTCAAAGGTATGGCTAACTGATAATAAAAATAACCTAGGTGAGAATCAAATGAATGCCACATTCCTAGACTGAAATATTAGAAGACAGATTATCTTAAGCAATGTTTTTATTAAACACAGTAATTTCCCACAAAACTATGTGATGGCTAATACATAAAACAACAATTTACAATGAGAAGTTTTGATTAAATGTTATGGTATTATGAAAGATAAGATTGTGGAGATAGAAATATAAATAGTCCAGTCTTTGTATAAATGTCTGAGGAGTCTAATTAGTCTAGTGTTTAGGGAAGGAAGTTTAGAAGAATGCACAGCAATTAATTTGTATGACCTTCAAATGTAGTATAAACAAAGTATTGTACTCATAATTTGGGGCTCAGCATATTTAACACAAGCCTCAAATTATGTACCTGGAAAATTTATGCTACTTTTCATTCAAGAATTTCATAAAGAAGAGCTCTCCTAAAAAAACATTTTATATGACATTTGCTAATTACCAAGTGTAAATTCTGCATTATTTTGACAGACATCTGGGCTCCCATACTATTTCCACTGGAATGAACTAACATGTCATAACAGGAGCCTGTGGGATGCAACAAGACTGACCAGTGATGTAACACACTTGTAATTAGAAACTGAATGTTTAAATGATTGATAAAGTGTAGGCTTTGATAGTACTGAGGGGAAATGTAATTGCATGAATAGTTATTACCATCATCTAATGCTGAATGGCTCAACCCCCCCCCCCGTACTACCACAGTTTTCAGACAGGAAACAGATGAGACTGGCAACAATTTGCATATTAAAAATATAATTATCTGATATATGTTTATAAAATGTAAAAGAAAGCAATCTGTATACAGGTTCATCCATTATTAATAATTACAAAGGGATCAACATACAGACTGCTAATATTGGTGCAGCATGCATGACGAAAAGACTAGTTAGCAAAATCAGCAACTTTGTAAGCATGGCATGTCATTCCTTGCACAAAATAAAAGGAAATAGAAATGGACCCACCAAAGGTACATTTGACATAGGAGTTCAATGGTGACAGGGGATTCTAAACCTATCCAATGAATGTGTTTTTATTATAACTTAAATGCTCAGCCACTTGAAAAGTTGAGAGCCAATTGAAATATCCCATTTTTTACCCATGTATTATTCACACAGACAGCACAACATGACACCGAACTACGATGATGTCAACCAATATGTATACTAACTAATAAATGAATGGAGCCTTCCCGCAAAATGGCACAATAGCTTGCACAATACAAAACTAAACATTGGACTTCCTAATCAATATACAAGCTCAGTAACTATTCTCCGAGATTAATCAGGTTGAATATTTGACTAACGAACAACTTCTGGCAAATACTAACACTGATTTATTGAACATATTATTCCCATATGAAACACACCGCCTACCTGTAATTCCTGCACTAAACATTTTGGAACAAAAAGTTGAAGATCTCATAAATTGGTCAGAGAGTCAAAGTTTCATACAGTTTGTATATTTTTTGCTAAATAAGATAATAGACTGAAGTATTCCAATTTGACCCCCAAGAAAAAGATGAAAGGGTCCTAAGAGTGCTACTCTATGAACATCAGCTAATCAACACAAAATAAATCTCACTGGAAAATGACAAGCTTTACATGTCAGACTGGGTATTACTGAGGGCCAAATACTAAGAATTACTAATACACTTATACCTGTAATAACATAAAGTATTAAATATTGCTTTGTAAAATAACAATTAAATTACATTAAAAAGTGTTCAGATTGCTTGTCAAACACTAACAAGTTATGTTTGTAGCTTGATTGAGTGAACATTACTAAATGATGATTTTTGACTTTGTGTTATTCCTGGATATTAGTACCAGGTATATATAATGTTTGTGCAAACATTGTTCAGTACACAAGCAAAGGCAGCAAAACAAAATAAAACTTCTAACAAGGGTAAACAAATAATTTAGAATCCAAATAATGCATTGTTCAAAATGTGAAGAATACTGGTCATGGTCATATTTACAAACTTCAGCGCGAGACAAGTGTTTTTGCCAGCCAAGAGGGTAAAGAAGCAGTTTTGTTTTGCCAACAAAATTTGCCAAACAAACCCATGAAAACAGAAATGTTACTGTAATATAATGGCTTTACCTACTAGACTATTCACATGCGTTAGTACCCATTTTTAATGTTATGAAAGGAATATTTTGTACTTCTATACAATACTAAAATATCACTTTGTAATGTGTGCATGAGTCTATTGAACAATTTCGTCAATGCAAGTATGTACACCCAATCATTTCTTATTGTGGCAGTATCAATGTCTAGCTACTTCAGAAAAACAGAGAGCAATATCATGCTTGGATAAACTTCATAGTTTATAAAATACAAATTAATAACAGTCTATAGTTCAGTTTAGACAATTGATATTTTAAAGAACTGATCATGGAGTACTTCTGCATTTTCTGACTTTATTGCAGGAATCCCTATTCCCAGGTAATTTATTCAAATCTAGTATTAATCTATTATAGTATAATTTTTCTTATTTTCTTGTTCAGATCATAACAGCAAATCACTTTGTGCTTCATAATACAATCAGTAATGACAAAACACCCCTCTCATCAAACTGAAACAGTTTTTATAGCAGACAGTATCTTTACTAAAGTCCTTACCTGAAGATGACCTTCTGATGCTGCCATATGTAGTGGAGTTAAGCCGGCATTATCCCTGTGGATATCATCCATGCCTCTATCCAATAACTTCTGAATGACAGTAGGATTTCCTTGTCCACAGGCAATAGACAACACAGTACGGCCTTCTGAGTCAATACAATCCACAGCAGCCCCCCAGAATAATAACAAATCTACAACATTGGCATGTCCCATTGAAGCAGCGGCTAATAGAGCAGTACGGCCATTTTTATCTGCTGAATCAACATCAGCATCTCCTTCTAATAGAAGTTCACAGACACGATGATGACCCTCATATGCAGCCACAAGTAATGGCGTCATACCGTCGTGATCACGGTGTTCAACAGAAGCGCCTCGCTCTAGAAGCAAACTGACCACAGTAGAATGACCCTCAGATGCAGGTACGCATAACGCAGCAACAGATAATGCGGTACGTCCATCGCGATCCTCATGATTAATATCAGCATTGTGATCCAGTAGATGTGACACAATATCTGTGTGTCCCATATAAGCAGCAGCAATCAACGACGTTCTACCATCATTATCAACAATGTTGACATTAGCTCCATACTGTAAAAGTTGCAGAACAATATCAACATGGCCACTCCAGGCTGCGGCACGTAATGCAGTGCGGTTATCTCCATCAGCGTTATCCACAGCTGATGCCACTTCCAGTAATTGTCCCACGATATCAGTATGGCCACCCCATGCAGCAGATCTTAATGGAGTCCAGCCATCACTATCGGCATGATCAACATTACATCCTGATTTAATAAGCAATGCGACGATGTCATAATGGCCTTGCTTAGCAGCGAGATTTATAGCTGTTTGTCCTAGTTTATCTTGGATTTCTAATTCAACCTGGCGCGACAAGAGCACATTTACAAAGTCAATATTACCTTTATACGCAGCATTGCACAATAACGTACGGCCATGTTGATCAACATCATTTAAAGCCATATCATTTTCTAAAAGTTTTGTTAAGGAATCTTGTCTCTCTGTAGCTATGTCAACTTTAGGATCATCCGTTGTGGGTAGGTGAGCACCAGCATCCAGTAACAACTTCGTAACTTTATCGTCTTTAGGCAGACCAGGTAACAGACTAGCTTCTACTGTTGCTCCACTCTGAATTAGCCACAAAACATGATGGTACCATTGTAGACCAGATTGTGGCATTTTACATAGGTGCAAAGCAAAGTCCTGAACTTCCTCAGGTCCAAGTTTCTGAGCCTGTGTTGTATGCTTCATAGCTAGCATGGCATGACCATCGGAGGCATTGCACAAATATTTCTGGGTACAGTGTTTTACATCAAGTAACCATTCTGCAAAACTGTGATGAAATAATATTTTGGTGTCATTAGGACCATCTATGAGTAAGTTGGATAGCACTTGAAGATCAGTTAAAAAGTCAGAATACGCTAAACTTGTATTCTTAGTCCAAATACTTTGGTAAATCTCATTAATGGTTAGAGGCTTGCGAGCGGCTAAAATTACATTTAAAATGGGCTGCATTTTTGCAAACTCTTTATGAACAAATAGTCTTTGACATAACCACAAATATAATCCATTCAAAGTGCCTGGTATTTCACGAATTTCTCGGAGCATAATAAATTTGTCAGCTACTCCATCCAAAACTTTGGATAAATACAAGCAACAGCCGTTACTTTTGATGTGTAGCTGATTCAACATTTCCGCTGTTTCACGACTCAAGTGTTGTCTCAATTCAACCTCTTGATCTAAACGGCATAAGATATATTGCTGTACATCTCGCACGACATGCGACTTTCGAAGATCATCCAGACTTATTTTACGGAAGCCAGTAAATAGACGAGTCACAGTTTTACTCTGTTTCCGAGCAGAACAAATTAGCAGGAGCCACTGTGGAAATAATGCATGATGTTTTGACAGCAGTTCTGCAATGGTATTGCTTCGGCCATCCTTTTTGCTTCCAGCATAAAGATACGATTCGTCGACAGAATCAACAATAATAAATAAATTATGAGAAGGCGGCATTAATGCCAGGAGCGGTAACAGGACTGCTTTTTTAAAAGCTGTATCGGGATCTGCTTCACAAGCTTCTGTTGTCAGTGCTGCTTGTATTGCCGGATCTTGAATCTTTTCTGCATAACCGCTAATGAGTTTTGACAGGGAGAGTTGCGAGATTAAATTTTGAATAAAATTTGCTATTGATAACGTATCAATATTGTGAGCTTGGCAAAAATGATAGGCAAGCAATCGTTTGTTCAATGCACGTTGTCGTCCTTGGCAAGTTGGCCAGACAATTTCGCAGCATAGTGCTGTTTTGCCACAGCCTGGTCCACCCATTATTAAAGCACCACATGTTTTAGCAGAGGAACGGTGCTCTAAGCAGTGATTGATCTTACTGAATGCCCACTCCCGGCAAAAGAATTGCTTTCCTTGTAATAAACAATGCGACATTGTGTTGGTTTAATCCATACCTTTGCATAACCCTAAAAAATTAAATGAAATCTCATTACAGTGCTGCTTAACATCCACCGATTAGGACATAAAACTGCTTGTCATTTGCCTACATCCCTTTATATGGACCCAGTTCATTAGGCATGCACTACCAGTTAGCCAAGCAAGTAAAATTTACGGGTTCAAAGCAGCAAACTGGTCTGTACTATAAAGAAATGATTCAGGTGAATGAAAAATGATTTTATGTCTCTAATCGGTGGAATCTGTTTGGCAAACCTGCATTAGTTGTTCAGTAATATTTACCATATCAATACTTAATTTAAATTTAAGCCAGGCCCATATGTAGTGGCCTCTTTGGTGCCCATGACATCCCTCACAAGCCTAACACAACTCAAATGCCCAAAAACACAAAAAACTCTGAAACTTATTTGACACGTTATCCCCTTGTAAAATCACCAAACTCTGCCAGACTATCTGTGCCTCAGATTTATTTGCAATTAAACCACTCAAAGATACATTCGCTGAAAATAAATAGACTTTAGTACAACCACAAAATTGGTCATAAAATTAAAATGTCTGATATCTATAGATGCCAATTCAATTTTCAACTAACCATAAGCTGTTTATCTCTGTATATTCAGTGTACACTGTTTTCAAATTAATTTATGATCCTCAGGCAATAATAACTTACTTTATTAGCTATAAAATTTCTAGGACCTAAAATTAGCCAGACAAATGTCTTATCAGAATCAAGTGGAAGTGAAGCGCATAGCATTTTTTCACATGATAGATTCCTAAACCTACCATGCCAAGACATATAATTGTGGTTAAATACGAAAATTTCTGAATTTTCAAACAATTGGTAAAATAACTAATTTCAAAAACCACAAGTGATCTTGTTATCTTCTTCGGGAAATTAGACTTAAATTCCTTTAGCAACCGATTTTTCACAACTTTACCTATTGTTGATATAAGGAGATTGCTTATATATTACATTGTTTTTAGAAACGAGAGACTTCACCTGATAGATGCTAATATTATGTTTGATCTCTAATATTAAGAAGCAAGTTACAAACAAAAAAAGTAGATACTAATAACAACTAAATGCAACATGTTCCGACTTTGAGGCACATTTAGCGCATTACCTTACCAGCAGGCATCTAATAATTCAGAAGAAATTATCCAAGCAAACTACAGCTGTAATATTGACTTTATTGGGATCACAGTTAGAACACTGCGGGAAACGCAGACAAGAAACTATGATGGATAAATTAAGATCCATATAAAAGTAAAAGGGTGATTAAGAAATCCACATTTTACGTCAATTTCGAGTGCAGCATCCGGCAAATTTTCATGAAAAAAACAGAAAAAATGCCCCCGAAGAAATACAAACTCATATTTCTGTGAATAAAATTATGTGTTTTACGTTCAATACCGTCATGCTACGCGTAGTAGACGTATGATTGCTTAGACAAGTGAAAACATGAAATTTAGGAGATTATGGTTAATTAAGAATACATGCCTTATCACAAGCACTGTTTGCTACTGCCTACTGGTACAGTTACTGCCAAGTTACAAAAAACGAATTTTATCGCTGTTTTAGTACACAACATTTTATCAAAAATCCCTCTTTTCGAGTGACTTAGGTCTATGGATACTTACATACAAATGTAGCAAGTTTCATAGTATAAATCCGATTATCCCATTTAAGATTTGTAAGACAGATTCGAGAGTCTCCTGTTCTTTCCCCCAGCATCTGATCGGTTTGAGTTCGGCAGATCACTGAACAAAGCTTCAAGGCTATGAAGGCGGAGCTTCATGACGTCATGTGTCATTCATAAATAGAGACCCCACATGAATGAACTAACAGTGAAATAAATCATGATTTGAAAGAATTTTTGACATACTGAAAAGAATTTTATTCAGTTGTACAATATAGAGGTTACAATTTTATCCATGACAATTTCTACCCTGCACTTTCTTTAAAATATCTGTTTTCAAATTAAAAGATTTTGACAATAAATATCTTTCATATATTGTGCAATGACCCTCTCTCTAAGTGTATTTTAATTAATGTATTGGAAAGTAATAAAATTAGCCTCCAATCACATTATAGCATTAAAAATGATGAATTGCAGTATTTTATTACCTTTACGATTTTATATAATATGTTTAATAAGGTTTGCCAATAAAAATTGTCCATCCTTAATTCCACACCCACATAATACTTAGAAATTCAAGTTCACTCGCAGGTAAATTACAAATTTACATAGGAACACAAAAACAAGATCAAATGTACCTTCCGATAATAATCCTTTGATGCTGTTCAAGATTATGAAATATAAATAATTTGATAATGAATTAACATATTTATTTTATCTCAAATATTTGTTTTTACTGAAGGAGTAATGTGACAGCATGCCACCTGGTGTCAATTTGATGTATGTCAGTAAGTTAATTTTATAAAGGGTGGATTCAGCAGAATTGTCTAAAGGTGCAGTTTAAAACAAATGTAGTGAGAGGGCTGCTTTTTATCAGACTTTTATCCAACCGAAAAAATTCATAGTAAATGCTGGATAAATTATTGAATTATCATTTTCCTATCATCTACATCTAAGCCTGCCAGAATAGTGTGCTAGACTAGTGGGAAAGTACATGGCTTTGCACACAGGGATTATTACATAGCATAGTAGATGGTACTTTTTAATATTTTTTAAATACATGTATGAATAACACAAACAGTTAGATTGCTCCCATGTAACCCATTATGTTCCAAATATGTGTTACACTGGCACAAAATTATGCCTATTTTGAACTTCGCTTAGCAAAATGTAAAATTTCCAACACACACATCTACGTCTTGCATAATGTAAAACAACTCTATGACATGATACAACCTTGTTATTTTCAAATGAACATATATAATGTTAATACTATTTCCTTAGTCCCTTGTTAATCAATAAAAACTTAAAGAAGCAACAACATAATTCTGATGATAGCACTTGAAGATGGATAATAATAAAAAGTACACTTCCACTGTAGAAGTTGCTTGTCAGTTGATTATATTAAATATTGTAAATCAACCTTTGAACAAGCAGTTCAAGATTTATTAATCACAAAAAAATCCAGGTTTAAAAATGGTTATCAGCAGTGCCGAGAAAATTAATCTTCCCCATATAATTACAGTATGGAATATATTTAATACATATAAATTTATCATTGTTACATCATTACAATTTGTCTCAAAGGACTTTTCAAGAGACCAATTATCTAGGATATATTTAAAACTCTATAACCTAGGACCAATGTCATGCATGCTTCTTTATTTTTGTACATTTTTATAATTAAATAGCAGGTAGTTTTTGAAATTGAATCATTATAATGATTTTGTATGGAATTGTTGATCATTCCATGGCTTGTTTTCATTCAGCAATTGTTTTGAGGAAGTGTTAATTTCCTAGGGTAAGTGAACATTTTAATTGTTTTCTCATCATGGATCAGATATGGTTTAAACTTCTAAGAGATTTTTAAAGGTATTTTTATAGTATTTAGATCAGAAGTAAATATGAGAATAAATTATGGACAATCAAGTAATCATTGTCATTACTTGTGTCAAACAATGTAACGATTTCTTATAAGAGACAATTTACTAGTCATTACTTCATTTTTCTAATGGAATGGTGCAAAATCCAAGAAACTAACTTAAAATTATGTGTCTATTATTAATATGTTAAAAGTACTTTCTTGTATAAAAATGGACTCCTGATATAATACACCAACCAAACAGAATGAGAAATACACTGAAAGATTCAGTATAAATTACCCTGGGTAATTACATAATTTGTCTAACGATCACATATAGTACCTACAGTAAATGCAAGACCTTGTCTATTATCTGATTTGTTGAAGTTTTATTTTGCACCAACTATCGTGACTTTATACTACACCTAGCAGGTTTAATCAGAAAGTAAATCACTTTATGGCCAGGTCGTGTTGGTAGAATGCAATTAATTTAGCAATTAATCTTCATCCATCTTAAATGTAATAAGTTGTGATATTGCAAAAGGAACACGTTCTATTTTCATTGAACATATCCATGAGTCACTGTGTTGTGTTTGTAATCCGATTATGAGTATTACATGCATGCACAAGCATACCTTAATTACACATCGTAATATATTGTTTTAGGGACTGGTCAGAAATTACCACAGGGGGGGTTGGTGCAAACAGCTAGGGGGGGTCACGAATTTTTGTGCCAGGCAAAAGGAGAGGGGGGTCATGAATTTTTGAGCACCACGAAAGGGGGATTGTCATTTTTTGGGCAGTGATTCTTGAAAAATACCTTTCTTGATTTTCACAAACTAGTAGGAAAAGAGAGGATCCC